>APFE031212305.1:178828-212660 GCA_000404065.3 Pinus taeda | reverse complement strand
ATAAATAGCAAATTTCCTCATTCAAACTGAATTATTACTAAATGCTTTTAACTTTGCAAATTCGATTTAACTAGATTTCAACATAAGAAGAAATGATTTTTTCATTATCTTTTTCCTCTTTTGTTAAGAAATTTGCATAAAAAAATTTGTAAAGTTTTCCTTTTAGATTTGGTTTTGAGTGATTTTATCATCATACTTGTGATTGGTGATATCTTGAGATTTCAATGATCATATCACATTTACTTTTTCTTTTAGGTAATAATGTTAAATGGCATACTCTTGGCCTTTCATCCACATCTCTTGAAAACCATTTTATGATTTTCAATTTGAAAGTAGGAATTTTTTAGGAAGTGGTTATGAAAATTGAAAATTAGATAAAAATTATTAACTCTGAAATTTTTTCCATTAAGTTGTAAAATATTTATAAAAACCTCAAAAATTATATCATTTTACTCTAGTTTAAGTAAAAAAATATTATCCTTAAAAAGTAAATATCATCTCTGAACACCAAATCAGGGTAATGTCTTACAATTTTTAATTCTAAGACAAGGGTAATGGCTTACGATTACCAGTGAATGGTATTGTCGTTATCTAGCCACCAAGGCAAGACAATGGATTTTTAGCATTAAAAAAGAAAAGAAAAATAAAATAAAATTTAGCTCTAATTATTGCACTATTAAATGGATGATACACCGGATTGTTGTTGGTTAAAAGGTAACCCTGGATATGAACATTTGCTGGCAGCAGTGGCTCTACCTGTGACAAACGAGTACACTACAACTAAGTCGTAAAAGACCCCCTACTTAATTTTATAAACTGATTAATTATTGATACAAGTAAATAGGAGTTTTTTCATTCACAAAAGGTTTTTAAAAGAAATTGAAATTTAATGATTTTTATAGTTAGAGTAGTTTTATTTATCTAAATATTTTGAAAAATAGTTTCCACTTCTTAGATTAATTTTACCGAATTTTTGGAAAATTTCATTTATCAGAGATAAATGGTTCTTCTAGTGAATCACCAATTGTTGCACTCTTCAATAACCCCCATTTTAACATATTATAAATTTCGTATGAAATTTATTATATTAAAATATGGACCCTTTAGTTTTATAAAATCAACATAAAAAGAAAAAAAAAAATTGCTACTAAGGAACTATAACCAAAGTTTAATACTTAGGCTTTTTAATTAAAACCCAAGTATTAAACCTTGATTATCCAAAAATCCAAATTTTAATAGCCGCCGAGACCAAAACTATACTTAGGCTTCAAAAACCTTAAGTATTTAAAAATATGGGCTATTTAATCAAAAAATAAAATAATCAAAGTTTTTGTTTCCCAAAGGTTTTATCTTTATAAACTTTGACTCATCCAAAACTCTGCATCGCAAAATTTCTAAAGGCAAAGACTCCCCTGCATCTCAAATAAGTAAAGTTTCATAAGAAAATACCCCTCCACCAACTCCATTGTGATTGCAATATAAGCTAGACCCGCAGGGATTATTCAATATAATTCATAAAATTCTGCATCTGTGACAATCGCAAAAGTTCCAAAAAACTTAAGTCTATACTCCTATTGTATCTCAGTTACGATATGTGATTAGGCCTGAACTCGACGAGATTATAAAATCCATTCCATAAAAATCTCACGTCCAGAGCTATTGCGATTACCAAAAGGTCTTGCCACATGCTGATTGCCATTGTGATTTGCGATAAGCCCCAGACCCGATAAAAATTATATTTCAAATCATAGAAATATTGTGTCCACAACTATCGCGGTTCTTTTAGGCATATCGCTTCTTTCAAAGGCTCCTGCTAAATGCGATTGTGATATGCAATTAGGCCCAAGCCATCTGCCACATCACCCCTATTTGTCATTATCCATGTCATATGCCACATCATCGTGATGTCACCAAGATGTCATCCCTTACATTATCCTACAGATCGCAAATCTTTCAAGACTGTTGGTGTTGTACCGCTCCATTATTGTGATATGCGATATAGCCGAACCCGACGAGATTATACAATTCAATCCATAAATTTCCACATCTGTGCAATCGAAAAAGTCACAAACCTTAAGCCATTCCTCCTTTTCCCATTCTAATTACGATTTGGTCTTTTTCAAATTTTCATATATTTCAATAGGGATTCTCCTTGCTTGAAATATGACGATAATTCAACCGCTAGTCTAAAATTGATTATGATTTGCGATAAGACCGTAAAAGCCTAACTTGTCTTACCATAGCCGTCACTCTACATTACTCTCCATGATGGTTGTGTTTAGAACTTATTACCACTCTACATTTTTCCTGATTTCCTGCAAAAGTGATTTGTTTCAAATAAAACTTGATTATCAGTTTCATTTATTTCCATCTTATCGATTCATGTTTTTCTTGTTCAAGTTCATGACAGAAGACGACAGTTGTGATGAAAAGCAGTAATTCAATTCAAACAGACAGACAAGCATCCAAAAAATATGATGGAACAAACAAAGATGATGAAGACAGCAAATCAAATTTAGAAATTTCCACCAATTTTTTTTCCTTTAAGTGTTGTTGAAGGGATCTGTTTAAATTTCCTCAACGCTCCGCACAATAGATTCAATTGTTTTATGCTATTTAAGCTTACTCATTGTATGAAATAAGGGTCTCAAATTTTATGAAGAAAAGCTTACAAAAGCGGACACTATTGTACTTTTACATTTTTTTCAATAGAACGACTGGAACATTGTTTTAGGAATTTTCATAAAGAATTTTGAGAAGTTGCACTATTGTACACCTGGAATCATCTTTGTGAGAAATACTAAACTACTGATATTTCTTTTATGAGCTAAGAAACGTGCATCTGGTATTTCTATCTTTGTTCCTTTGTTTTGTTCACAAATAAATAGTGAATATATCTTTTCAGATTGCTTATTACATGGTATTTCTACTTTCTCTGCAATTCACAAAATTTTGAAAGCAATATTGAATAAAGGATTTAGAGTTGTAAGTTAGAGGAGAAAACTCAGATCTAAAAAATTATTGAGGATTTTTCTTTTGCACTCTGAATTATGTTTTCATGGGCAAAGTTCATACTATTACAACTCTTGTTTTAAAAGCAGAAGTTCAAGCATTGTAAAAGACTGTTGGAGACCAAAGCGAGAGAAATTCATTTAATAAATTGGTATTTTTAATGCTACATTTTTAAATACTAGTTTCATTTTATAATGGCAGGAATGTGTCATTTTATTCATATTTGTGCACTACTGTCAGTATGAGTAATTTGTCTCAATCATATGTTATTATTTATCTTTGCTCTTATGTCTTGAATTCTGATTTATGAGTAACTATTTACTCAAAAAACTTCCTTTTAAAATTGATTTAAGAAATAATGTATGCGGTAAATTATTTCCTCATATTGTTGTTTAATTATTCGAATTATTGATTTAACAATCAATATCATTTTGTGAACTACTTCCTAAATGTTATCGGATGATTATTTCAATTAAGAGGTCTCTGAATAGAATATGCTTTGGTATTCATAATGTTAGTTAATTGAACTATTTCGTGAGCTTCATATTCATTATAAGCCAAACATATTTAAATCTCAAATCATTTAAATATATTTAACACAGTTGGGTTAGATCTATATCTTCCTAATTGAGATAGGATTAGGATTTAGTTCCTTTTTCTTGCATTTAAGAATTAGTTTTCATTTAGATTAATTCTATGTTTCTAGAATTCCTCTTTTGAGGAAAAAATTTAGATTGGTTTGGTTGTTCCACAACAACAACTGAAGGATCATTCTTCTTGCCTAATCAGCTCAAAGAATTGATTTGATGGCCCTAGCTATTAGAAATTAGGGATATATTTAACGCTGGTAGTGGTTGGGAGAAGGTAATTGGACCTAATTGAACCAGTTGAAGCCACTATCCCGAACCAAAAAGGAGATGTTTTAAGGTCCAAACTAGGTGGTTATCCCCAATGTTATGGCAGTGATTTTTGAGGCCTCAATAGACCGCTATGAAAGTGTTGAGGTAGGGACTTGCCTTGGTTATGAAATCCTTCTAATGCAAGGAAGCCTTGCAAGAGAATGGATCTTACGAGGGATTGAGAAACATAGCAGGGAATTCTTGAACTTGGAAGATGAGTGACTACATGGAAGGGGGACTAGATCCCCGAGGGACTGAGAAGCAAAGAAAAGGATGTCAAAGAATAAATTGGTTTTTAAATGGCCGTGACTATTGCTAATTGGAATTAGAAGCACATTGGGGGTGTTTTGGGAAGTAACGGGGTGCAAGGAACTATTCATTGAAGGAATAAGGAGTGCAAAGGACAATAGTGCTAGATATGAACGAATGAAACACTCCAAGAAAAAGACAAAGATATCAAGATGGACTAGGTGAAGCAATAGCACTAGGAAACTACAAAGGAGCCACAAAAGTGACTAATTTAGTAATTTTTTTTTATGTTGAATTAGTTTATAGGATTGGAACACTGACGACAGTGTTCCCTTTAAGGCGGTAGGTTTTCTAACACACCTGGTATGCTTTTTCCCTAATTTTTGTAATGAAAAAATACTCTAAATTATAAATAAATGTGTTTTTATGTAATGATCTAAAGAGGGGGATCACATATCCATGATCTAAGGAGGAAGAGGAAAATAAACCTATGTGGATCTAGTTGACACCATTGTTTAATTTATGGTGCAATTATCAAGAAAATTAGAAGCTTCCAAGAGGAGTAAGAGGAGTCACCCATGATAAATGGTAAAAAGACAATTGCACAACAATGTTAGGGTTGTAATTTATTGTTGAAAAAACACAAGAAAAGTGTTGGAGAAACTTGAAAAGTTGAGGGAATGAAATTCCCTAGGAAATTAAATTGTGGCCTAGAGGAACTCAAGAAAATTAAGAGGAAATGAGAATGAGTGCTTCCTAAGAATACACTAAGAAACCTCTCACAGTACTTTCCTAGTTGATGAATAACCTAATCCTATAAATGATCCCTATCCTCTTTGAGTTGAATATGTACTCCTACTTGAGCTATTGAATAAATTCCACTTATATAGTGGATTTGGTTTGAGGGTGAATACTACAAGTAATTCTAATTGTAGTGAGTCTAAGATTTGGGGGAAAATTGAAGTCCCACCTTTAGTTTGGCCCTTGATTTATTTGTATTTGCATGTATTTAGCTAAGAGTTGTGAAGTTAAAGAATATTTCTTGTTAAAGTTAATGTTTAACTCTGTTGATTAATTCTTGGATGTAGAAATTGGTGCATGAAATTAATTGGGTTGAAATCGCCTTGAAATGTATTATGAATTATATGAATCTCTATTAGAGAAAGGCTTCAATGCATGTATAAACTATTATGCTTTAGGTGGCCATGCAAGGATATATGAATTGCATAGATTTCATTTAGTGAAATATCAAGCTCAATCATTAAGTCTTCCAAGACTAATAACCATTTACTAGTTTAAAAAATAAATTGCACAACAATGCTAGGGTTGGATTATCTTCTTGAGAAAGCACATGAGAAGTGATGGAGAGACCTAAAAAGTGGAGGGAATGAAATTCCCTAGGAAGCTAAATTGTGGCCTGGAGGAACTCAAGAAAATTTAGAGGAAATGGAAATGAGTACTTTCGAAGAATTAGCTAGGAAACCACTCAGAGTGGTTGCTAAGCTGATAAAGCCCCAGATTCTATAAACAAACCCTATACTCTTTCAGCCATGTATGTACTCTTGCTAAAACTTGAAGAAATTCCCTTAGATTGTGGATCTATCTCAAGGGTGACTACTACAAGTAATTTTGACTACAGTGAATCTAAGGTTGGTTGGAAAATAGAAGTCCTACCTTGAGTTGGAAATTGGTTTCATTTCATTTGCATGTATTTAGTTGTGCATTGTGAAATTCAAAATTGTTCCTTGTTAAAGTTAATGTTTAGCTTTGTTGATTAATGCATGGTTGTAGAAATTGGTACATGAAATTAATTGGGATGAAAATGCCTTGAAATTTCCTGTGAAGTATATTAATCTTTGTCAAAGAGCTATAAGTTAAATGCTTGAATTCATGTTTAAATTATTATGTTGCAAGTGGTCATGCAGGATTCTGTGAATTGTCATTTCTTTCAAGCTTGGTTTGTATATTAAGTCCAAGACTATTGTTCTATATAATGTTAAATTCATAGGGTAAAATGTTGTTGGATTTTAGTGAAATCTTAGGCTTGATCATTAAGACTATCAAGGCTAATAACTGTTTACTAGTTTAAAAAGATTGCATACCTGTGTGTAAATGTTATTCGTAAGATTAATTTTCCTTGTTATCTAATAGAAGGGTAGGAATGGAGATGAACCTAGTATTTATTTACGTTCTTAACTCTAAGTAAAATGAGGACCTCTATAAGCTCAAGAAAGATAGCATTTGTGTGTATGCAAAACTATATACATGCATGTCCATATATCTATCTATCTATCTACTATATAATATAGTCTATATATATATATATATATAATTAAATTATATTATATAATATATATTATATATATATGTATATTATTACTATTATATATAAATATATTATATATATATATATATATATATATATATTATATTTGCAGACAGAGATGAAGCCTTTAAAAGTTCAGGAGAGATAGCTGAACATATATCATATATGTTATGCTAACATATGTATACGTATTTATTGAATGGGTTGGGTTAAGCCTTGTCAAAGCTTAGAAAGGATAGTGTGATATATACATATGTATTTATATAAGGTGGGATTGGGCCAAGACTTACATAAGCTTAGAAAAGGCGATGTAACATGCATATGAATGATGCCTTAACCAAGCATCGAGGGGTAAAGGAAGCCCAAACATACACATATGCATGTGTCAGGGCTGGAAGTTTAAGGCCCAAGGAGAAAGAAGGCTTGGGCCTTATGTCTCATGTGATAAGGCACCATGACCAATTGCGAAAGTGGAGGAGATCAAATCCTTTCGCTATCGAGGGAGTATTAGTCATCCATGTAACATCAAAGGATTTACCCTAAAGATTTCAAAGGGATGTCGAGATGGAATTCTTGAGATTTAATCTCTAGGACGACATGGTGCAGTGGGGTCAGTTGCTTGGCATTCATTCAGTGTAACCGAAAAATCTCGCCATATATTTTATACCATGATATATGTGTTTAACTAAGGAGGGGAGGATTTGGTGGGACCCATGGCCAGCCTGACAGGCATCGTGACTAGGAGCGACACAGCTATACTTGATAGGATGGGTGAAGGTTAATGTTAATGTGCTGCAGTGAGATGGGGTAGGACACATCACCCCAAAGATAAGGATGGGTGACATCACCTCAACATTTATTCCCCAACAATGTTCTATGGTGTTGGGCACAAAATTCATATGATTTTATTTCTGGGAGGATGTGGCATGGTGGGCCAACATTTATGTTGCATCGAAGCAGAGAGGAGTTGCATCACCTTTCCATGCCACCTCATAGATTTTGAATGGAGGCCAAGTCACCTTGGAAGTTTGAATGCATCATGAGGGGAAAACACAAGGACAATGTGGCAGGGTGGAACCCAAGAGCGTGACAACAACAAGAAACAAGATGACACGTGGAGGATGGGTCCATGTAACCTTGACATTTTTCATTGGAGCATGCTGCAATTTTGCTAAGATTTTATTCCTAGAGTAATGTGGACATATGGGGACACGCATCCACGTACCTCATATATATATATATATATATATATATATATATTATTTATTATATATATATATATATATATTTATATATTGGTCTTGCAAACCATGGAAAGGGGAATCATCTACATACGTGACTCTGGCCATGATCGGATCAGAAACTACCATGTGGGCAATGATATGGATGCCCACGTGGGGACAATATAGGTTCCACATGGCAGGCCAGAGTGACATGGCACTACTTAATATGCAAATATTTAATAGTCCATATCTTTTGATGTGGGAGTCAAATTGAGGAAAAAATTATATCTTTGGAAAGGTCTTGATGAGACGAATACAATTATGTCATGCATTTTAAGTTTTGAGGAAGTTGAAAAAGATCAAAAAATTTAGATCACATTTCCATAATGGGGCTTTAAATGCTAGATCATCAGAGTAAACACCTCCTTCTATCTTTAGTAGGGTCTAAGGATGGTAGGGGTAGTTACACAAATTCCATTAAAAGTCATCACGTCAGCCCTCCAACCTAACACATAACTTGGTTTTGGAATCAACAGTTGTAATCAAAGGTCACAAATCCATGACTAAATGGAGTTGTTGGGGGTATACCTTGATGTCAATGCAGAGGAAGTTGGGGTCCACTATCAGGGTTCCACACAACTCCATTCCATAGATCAAACAACAAAGGTTTTGTGAATGATGTATAAAATTGTGGGGTACCCTTGTGATGTCACCTAAGAGGGTTGGAGAGTCCACACTCAACATTCTTCTATCCTCTAGAACCTTGCACTTTCCACACTAGATTCTATGCCATTGTGCCACCCATTATCTTGTGTCAAATCCCCTTGTAAGAATATATAATGAATACCCGAGTTGAATACAAAGCATTAGGCCTCTTTGTGCCACTTTTGTTTCCTTGTGTACTATCTTTCTAGAGGTGGATAGTATTCTAGAAGCTACTTTCTCATATATCAACTTTTTCAACTCAATGGAGAGAGATATTCTTGAATTTCAAATATATCATGCTAGATTTGGAATATCGTAGCCAAATACAACAATCATATTCCATTTGGGATTTCTAACTTATTTTACATAGATATAATCCACGTTATCGTTAGAATCAACAAGAACAATCAAAATTTAAATGATCATGTAAGTTGAAGAACTTGTAAATTTACTTCTTTGAAAATTTAAAAAGAAAACATTGTGTCATCTTGGTTGAAGATTTTGTGTCATATCCAAAAGGCTTGTCAATGATTATATGATTCCATTGCCTTTTCCTCTGAGCATTATCTTCTACACCTGTTGCCACGTTGGGAAGGCCTTGTTGTGGTACAAATAGGTAAAATATACCATTTATTGCTCCAACAGACTCTAGTTGTCACATTTGTGAATCAAGCCTTGAAACTACTCAAAGCGCACCGCACTTATTGTCAGTGGGTTCAATTTTATTTTCTGTTTCCACTTTCAACCCAATTTCATCTTCTAGGGAATTTATAACCATGTTCGTTCCAATCTCAACAAACTAGATTTCATTCACAACATCTATCCCCCTTGGATTACTATCATTGGCATCACAATTATCAATCTTGTTGAGCAAGGCCATAAAATCACTATCCTCTAAGCCAAATGACCATTCCAATAGTCATCTCTTCCTCACGTAGGCTTAGAAACTTGTGTGGTGACAACCATCTTCACAAAATGCTACAAAAATAAATGATGCTATTAAAGCATAATGCATACAAAAAAAATGTTCTGGATTTGGGATTTGAGTTTTTAGATTTTTTTAATTTCACACCACCTCTTTGTTATCCACAAAGTAGAGTAGTATACTATATAAAAATAGAAGTATTTGGTTGTGGATGATTCATTACCAATTCAATTTGTTTCTTCTTTAAACATATCGAATTTATGGACGTCCATAAAACATCATTATTGGTTTATGTTGAATCTCCTCGTAGTCAAAATCACATCGTTCTAGCCATAAGACATGGTCAAGTAAAACTTGTCACTGGAAAAGCAATTGAGAAGAACCCTACTAGGGAAGGAGTGGAGAGTAAAATTTCATTTGTAGTAAAAATTTTAGTTAGATTCGCTATTAAAGTGCTATCTCCTTTGGATAACTCCACAAGGTGGAAAGTTTTTAAATTTCTAGGGTGCAGACTAAAAGAGGTGGAGAAGAACCTTTATTTGTATGCATTCCCTTTCTACACACTTCTTTTGTAATAACAAATTAGGTTAATTTATTTTTTATTTTTATTTATTTTATCTATCTTATCTATCTATCTAAATATATATATATATAATGATTTAATATATAGATATGTGTATATAATATATATATAATATATTTATATATATATCTATATATTTATAATTAATATATATATATATTATAATATTCACATGGACGAAATTTTGCCAGACCCAGCCCACCTCTTGATCCCGGAACTACCCATATCTGGGTCTGGCCATATTATGGCCCCTCAAATTTCTTCTTGTTTGGGTCTAGTCTTATTTAGGCCTCACGCTAAAATTTTTCAAGCTTGGCCTCATTCGGGGCCTACACTAATGTTGTCCAAACCTAGCCTCATTCAGGCCCTCCCCAAACTACCTTTGTGCATTCCATGTATTCTATGGCAACGGTAATAAGCTATATATATATATTACCCCACTGGGCCCTACACACGCACTTCCAACATTGATAAATAAAATATACTAATATATTATACATTATATTTAATCCTTACCCCGATGGATCCATGGTTATATAGCAACATTATTTATTTTTTCAACACAAATGAATAATCTTTCTATTATATTTGTGCCTAGACGCTACAAGATATGCAAGAAATGATTACATTTCTTTTTAATGCTTTTGTTCCTTGAAAGGAGGATTGGTAAGTGGTTCCAACATTTCAAACTATAAGCCTACTATATAAAATGACCAACATACACACATTTTGCAAAAATGGCTTAACAAAAAGACAAATTTACAGTAGGAATTCATAGTAAAAATAGAGAGGGATCTTCTGTTAGGGGCCTATTTAGATCAATTTGCAAATTTTTGGGAGATTGACTAAGTGCATTACTTGTACAAATTTGGTTTTCACTTGTATCCATCCACATTTTAAATTCATTTAGTTTCTTCAGCAATACGTCAATTTCATCATCTTTGTTTAAATTCCATGATCTTGGGTCTAGGTTAGAATCTTAGAATTTTTTATGCTACCAAACCAAGAATCTCAACAAGAACTACTTTGCACAGTGAAAAATATAAAGCAGTAAATCACATATGCATAAGTATACACAATTTTTAACAAATACGGTACAATAATGTACAACCCAATCTTCGTTATATTAAACCAATATGAATAATACAATTTTCTATGGAATACAAGATACAATGACAATCACATTGTGTAAACTCTATGTCGTATCTTGTCCCATCAATCCTTCACTTTCATACTGCTCTCTAGCTGCCCCTTAGTCCTCCAAAGTACAATGCATAGAGACTCCAAGAGGGATTCCACCTATCATTGCCATAAGTCACGTCTACAACAATGAACATAGGATGCAAGGACTGCCCATCATCTTCTGTATAAGTCCTTCTCCATATACAAGTCTAGGGGTGCTCAACTTCTCCTCTCATTCACCAACCCTTGAGCTCAACGACTGCCACTCCAGCAACTACTTTTTTCCATCAAAGTGTTGCACATTGGGATCCAACTTGGGCACTATCAGGTTGTCCTCTAGCAACTCATAAATGCCCGACCACTATCCTCACTTGGTCCACCCTCACAGTGCCCTACAACAATCCATGAGTGACCGATCCTTGCGATAGCATCTGCTCCTAGTTAGGGCATCCAACCACCTAGGAAACCCTTCCTCTTGGATGCTAACAGACTTCCAAACTGTGCTCTCCTATGACACCATCCACTAGCATAAATTTAGCCTTAACAAATAAATACAATACATACCAAGCCTTTCTTAGCTTCTACGTCACCCTGGTGCAGACTGTTACATGCTCATTCATCACTTGCACTGCCTGCATCCGTGTTCCTACACTCATGCATTCCTGCACTCGTGCGTTTCTGCGCTCACGTATTCCTACACTCGTGCATTCCTGCACTTGCATTCATGCACTTGTCCATTCCCACACTTACATTCCTGCACTCGTGTAACCTGCACTCGAGTTGCTTTTATTGATTTGTAGACTATGAAAAATGCTTATTGGATGTGTCTAAATGCCTTACACTTGACCTATATTTATAGTGGCTCCAACAAATTTATCTTTGGGCACTATAACCTCAAGCCAACCTCCCCAACTAGACAAATTTAACCATATTAACTTCAAAAATTCATTTCTCTTCAACCACAAATCGAAATCAGATGATTTTTGATGCATCAAATTCGATGAGTACTATCATCCTCATCCATCACATGTTGAAATATCTCCAAAGTTGTTTCCCTAAAATCTACGGGTGCAAAACCCCAAGCTTGGGTCTCAAGCCCATAAGGTCATTTGTGGAGCTCCTTTCTCCAAGTCCTCAATCCTCAAGGCTTTGAGTACCTCCCAAGCTACAAAAATAAACACTCCATCTTAGCGAGCGAGGTACTTCCAACACTAGGAATTCTCCATCAATATCGAAGACACTAGTCCATTTGGCATCCATCACTACAACATACTCTGTAGAATGAACCATGAAATCTCGGTAGTGCCTCTGCCTCAACACATCTAAACCTAAAGATCCCAAACCTCCGTAGGGCTTCTCCCTTTGAGCCTACACGATCTCCACTGGCTTAGTTCTACAAGCAATCATCCTCCTGGATCAAATACCACTCATTCAAATCCCTCCAATCTTGGATATGCCACACCACGGTCCAATGAAGACTCTAGCTTACCAATCTTTAGTCCATCACATGAAGCCATTTCAAGCAACTTTATCTCGTCCAAGCCAAAGAAACCCTCAAGTTGTCCCAACTATCCATGTAAAGTCAAAGGAAGTCCACGATCAATAACTTTCCCTACAACAAACTGTTGTTCACCAGGCTCACCACTAATCCACCAGAACTCCTAGCTAATCTTGTTACCAAGTGTGTAAAGACCACATTTCCATGTCTTCATTTGAACCCTTCACTCCATGATCTAGAAACCCAACTCCCTCTAAGTTTCTTCGTTGAGCACACTCTGATTAAAATTCCCTCAAAGTAGCTCAGATATGCTATGATACCATGTTGAATTTCCATGATCTTGGGTCTACTAGTTAGAATCTTATAATCTTTGACGCTACCAAAATAAGAATCTCAACAAGAACTACTTTGCATAGTGGAAAATATAAAGCATTAAATAACACATGCATAAGTATACACAATTTGTAACAAATATTGTACAATAATGTACAACCCAATCTTTGTTATATTAAACCAATATGAATAATACACTAGTCTATGGAATACAAGAGGTCATTACAATCACGCTGCACAAATTTTATGTCGTAGCTTATCCTATTGGTCCTTCACTTTCGTACTTCTCTCTAGATGCCCCTTAGTCCTTTAAATGACAACACATAGAGACTTGAGGAGAGTTTCCACCTATCACTGTTGCAATTCATGTCTACTACAATGAACACGGGTTGGGAGGACTTCCCATGATCTACTGTAGAAGTCCTTCTCAACATACAAGTCTAGGGTAGCTCAACTGCTCCTCTAGTTCTTCAACCCTTGAGCTCAACAACTACTTTTTTCCATCAATGTGTTTCGCACCGAGCTCCAACTTGGTAATTATCACACTATCCTCCAATAGACCATAAATTCCCAATCACTATCCACACTTGGTCCACTCTCACGCTGCCCTCCAACAATCCACGAGTGACCAATCCTTATTGTAGCATCTGCTCCTAATTAGAGCATCCAACCACCTAGGAAACCCTTCCTCTTGGCTACTAATATACTTCCAAATTGTCCTCTCCTAGGACACCATCCACTAGCATCAATTCAACCTTAATACACAAATACAATGCGTACTGAGTCTTGCTTAGTTTCTGCGTCACCCTGGTTTAGTCTACTACATGTTCAACCCTCACTCGCACTTCCTACACTCACACATTACTACACTCACACATTCGTGCACTTGTGTGTTCTTGTACTCGTGTGTTCCTGCACTCATATGTTCCTGCACTCGTGTTCCTGCACTTGCATTCCTACACTCACGTGTTCTGGCACTCTCATTCCTGCACTCGCACTACCCACACTCGAGATTCCTTTCTTGATATGTAGACTATGAAAGATGCTTCTTGGATGTGTCTACATGCCTCACACTTGAGCTATATCTATAGGAATCAAGTGGCTCCAATGAATTTTTCTTTGGGAACTACTTTAACCTCAAGCCAACCTTCCCAACTAGACAAATTTACCCATATTAACTTCAAAAATCCATTTGTCTTCAACCACAACTCAGAATGCAATGATTTTCGATGCATCGAATTTGTCTCGATGAGTACTATCATTCTCATCCATCACATGTCCAAATATCTCCATAGTTTTGTCCCCAACATCAATGGATCTAAAACCCCAAGCTTGGGTTTCAAGCCCACAAGGCCAATTATAGAGCTCCTTTCTCCAAACCCTTGATCCTCAAGGCTTGGAGTACCTCCAAAGCTACAAAAATCAACAATCTTGACAATTGAATTTAACTTTGAGTGACTCAAGTTCATCCACTTGGAAGATGATTGTGTTCATTTTTTTATGGAATTTCTAGTTCATGTCCATGTTATCAAGGTGAAAAAATTCAAATTTCTAGGGGCACTTATTACCATCCCCACTGCTACTTGCAACTGCTGGAGGTCCCTTCTTGAATGACATTGGACATTTACCAAGAAGAGGGAACCAATTACTAGTGGGGAAATGGAGAAGAGGAGTCCATGGACTAACAAAAAGGCAACAAGGAGAGGCTAAAAGACCAATCTCTTAGGGAAATCTAAGGGATTATGATAGAAGTAGCTTAAAAACATAGGGAGGAGCAGGAGGAGAGCCAAAGAGCACAGAGAACTATTATACAACAAACATAGAAAAGAATGCCTAGATGGTAAGGTGAAATTTTGTTGAAAATGTTGTGAGATATACTGAGAGCTATATTGAAAAAAATTGTAGGTGGAAAAGAAAAATTTCTCGAAAAAAATGGAAAGAAACCTAGAGCATGAGGCAGGCAAAGCTTCTCATGGAGACTCCCATGTAAGTGTACCCATAATCCATTTGCAGTGTCTCTACAAGACTAAAAATAATCATGGCTTCCCAAACCAACTGAGAGGACCCCAATGCATGAAAGAAGACAATTGCACTACCATGAATAGGTCTGGTTGTTGGAAACTTCAATATGACGACTATCAATTCAAATTTACCTTATACTTAATAATTTCTTGTGATATTTATTTATCTTCTTGTGTTTTCTTTATTAGTTCTTCTTCAGCAAATAATTATCAAGAGAAAAACAGTAAAGATAATGGACATAGATATTAGACTCCAAGCCAGGGAAAAACCCCTCCAAGGGAAAAACCCCAAAAAATCTCCTCTTCTTAAGAACCTGATTCAAATGAGACAAAAAAGACCCAAAAACCCTAGACCAAATCCTCCTCCAAAACCAGGTCAACCCTCTAAAGAGACCTTCCAATTAGTTCAAAGTCAAGCCAAGTCAACCAGAGAAAAATCCTTCTAGTACTATACAAATCTAATAATTTTTTCCCCCAACAACAATATTTCAAACCTTTAGTTTCTTCAAAAAAATTGGCCCTTGCAGCTACTCCAGAAACTTGCATGTGTGAGAGAGAATGCCCAAAAACTCGTCTTCTTTCCTTCGCTATGGTTTTCTCCTTGATTCCTTTTCCTTCACTCTTCTTTCTTCTTCTTCTTATTTCATATCGAACTTGTTGGTGACATGTCAAATGAGGTTAAAGATGTCTCTATATATAGCCTTTCCAAGAGGTCAAATAGCCCCTTTCTAGGCTGACTTGTCTCTACCAGGGAAAACTTATACTAGGAGGTTTCTAGGTATTTCTAGAATAATTTTTTTTTTACAATGTACGCCTTCCTCGGAAGGGTATTTTAATCATGAAGTTGAATGTCTTGACTAATGACAATAAATCCTATGACCTAACAAACCCTAGAAGCACAAGGAACATGCATTAGTGGAAATTTCAGCTTAAAAGTGACTTTTACACATCACCTGTGGGTAGTATATATAGGTGAAACATTTTATGCTAGATGATCCTCAACTAATAGTTAGCAACCCCTTGCAACCACCAGATAGCTTGATGTGTCGCTATCTCCACCACGTGAGCCAACCATGTCATCCCTTGACCACTTTTGATGATTGTATGTTTGAAGGTGGGCTTCCTGACCCCAAAGATATGGATTTTCATTGGTATAGTTGAGTAATTTTCCTTGCTTGTGATGGGAACTTTTAGGCATGGATTGGTGGGGGGATTCAGTGGAAAGAGTGGGTTAGGTATGTATTATTTTCTCCACTACCCGATTTCATGGTTACCCTTGTATCCTAGTCTCGTGAGATCTCCTTTACTGGTCATTAGCTTTATGGTTGGCACTACATGGGAAATCATGATTTTGGTTGCATGGTGCCACTTCTCGACACCACCTACATTACTCCCCTTCCACTCATTTTAGCTCCATTCATCTCTTTTCCAATTCAGGTCCTCATGTGTCCACTTGGTCCACATAGGGTTATCCTCCCCCTCCCCTTGTCCACACCTTGGGTTGGGCCTGGAACGATGCCCCACAGGTTGATGTAGTTAGAAAGAAAAGAAAAGAATATTTTTTCCACTCTCAATAGGAAATGTACCACAATATTCAAAATATGGTCAAGACTTACAAAATTAGCACGTGGGAAAAATCCAAATGTGAGCCCCAAATGGGCCCTAGATGATCCCCCTCTATCATTAAGGAACCCATGATTGTACCAACCCTTGGTGGGCAATGAACCACCCCACCCTAAGGGGTTATCCACGGTTATATATTACACATCATGATCTCATCCCCTGGAGCTCCAAGTAGTTATGAAAAGAAATAATCAAAGGCAAAAGGCATATGAAGAAGGGTCCAAAAACAAAAGACAAGGTAACTCAAGTACCATGATTTTCTCCCTCCTACACTCACATTCCCAGGTGTGGGATTATGTTATTATAGCTACCCTAGTACCATGACATGTGTCCTAGATTGTTCCTCTTATCCCCACCCTATCTTATTACTATATCATTTACCACCTACCATTTGAGCGATGTGCCATGGACATGTAACCCCCTTTAGAGGTTGAAACCACCTAATAGGGTCCTTAATTAACCCCCTTTTGAGCTTAGAGACACTTTTACATGCCAAAGCTCACTTTGAAGGGTACGCCACCATGAAGTGCCCCATTGGTTCCATGGATTGTAAGCTCTTTTACTTGATTATTCTGATGACTTGTTGTATTATAGGGCAAGGGGACACATTGGATATTATGCAGGATTGCAGGTGGGTCTTCCTTTGGGGATTGGTCTCCCTATATAGGGTCCTAGCACTCCATAGGGCCACATTAGCACTTTTAGGGTTATCGTTGGGAGACATAGGCCTCCACCATAGTAGAGATTACTTCATGGATCCCCAACAATGCTCATTGATTTCTCATGTTCCACCTTTTTTGATGAGGATGATGCACATGATTCACCATGCCCAGCTAGCTCCACAATTGCACCATACACTTGACAAATGTTTCAAGTTCTAGAGGATGTCTCCCACTATAGAGGGAGGGCTTATGTCATGATCCTAGCCCTTACATATGGTCTATATGAATTTTCTATCCATTTGGAGACCCATGAGGATGTCCTTGTGCCCCCGCACCCACTTGGGAGCACCACAGGTTCTTGAATGGAAAACAAGGGGTCAACCCCTTGTCCACTATGTTTGGAGTCCATTTCTATATCATGGTACCCCTTGGACTTCACTAGGCCTTCTCAAAGCCCCAATAACTCACTTTGTTCATCATTTGACCCTCTTGAGAGGCTTCTTATTATGTTATTGAGTTATTTGGTGGGCTTGTCACCAAAAGTATTGTTATTATCCACATTATTTTATTTTAGGGGCTCAATTAGGCCAATTTAGCTAAATCGAATTCATTAGAGAGTGTATAAATATAAGTGAGATTATTCATTTTGATCATCATCACTTGGATTGGATTATTTGCTCTTGTGATATTTTCGCTATCCCTTTTGGAGGAGGAGTTTGGATGTTATGGATGAATTTTGATGTTTAGATATTTTTCTCCTATCTTGATGTAAATTCTTGTTATTTACTTTATAAAATGAATGTTGCAAGGATTTTTGCTATACAAGTATGAAATTTACTACATTCTGGTATAGAGTTGTGGGAATTTTGATCTTTTATAGCGTTGCATCATTGCATGGGCCATGTGTGAATGGATGTGTAACACCCTCCTCCCACATCTACCCAAGTAACCAACCAACTAGGGTAAACATGTGACGAGAGGCTACTGTGATTGGATTCAACCTCCTATGTGACCTTAAAGAAATGGAATCGATGGAACCACACCATACATGACTTCCACATCAACTACAGGACCCATGAGAACCATGCCAACACTTCAGGCAACTTGCCCCTGGGTCCCACTGAATTTTTTGATCACTCGACCTCTGGACGCTCTCATGTTATGGGCATGCTAGCGTACAGGGACCTCTAGACACTCTCATAGGCATGCAAGCTAGTGTCCAAGGATCATTTTGTCCGATTCTATGCCAACATCCCCAAAATTTGAGCCACTTTTTTAGGCTCAGAGCCCAAGTCACTGCCTAGAATGGAATGACATCTTCAAAGAAGTAAAATAAGAAGGAAACAATGATGCAAAATCGATTAGTTGAACAAGCCCTTAACTAAATCCCTACTAGCCATGATAGGCGTTTCATTAAACATATCACAAACATGTAATCTATAGGTGTAAACAACATATTTAAGCATAGGGATCTTGTCCTTATCTAAGAATTGCTAAGAACCATTGTTCCCTCATGCCATTTGTTGCATTATCATCTATTAGGTCATAGATACATTGACCATTCAATTACAATTTAAAGCATGATGAGATCCATACATAAATATTGTCATAAAACATATACATAACCAACGTAGTAACAAAGTAAATACCATAAATACATTAGCCATAGAATAGACATATAAACCAGTACATTTACACATGAAAACCAAAGGAATGAATTTCTCATTAATGAATGTAGAAACCAACCAAGGGGATGAGACTACCACGTTCCACTTGACCATAGATTGACTGAGCCAAATATCTCTTCCACTAATCACCCCTATGCCACATTCCAAGAATGAATGTGGGACTCATAACTAGGTGAAAAGAACCAAAAAAACATGGATTCTACTGGATTTCTCCACCTACAGAGTGAGGAATTTGAGTTCCTCCTAGTCCCTAAGGCTTTACCATAATCCACAGTCTAATCTAGGGATCACTAGGCCTTACACCAAGGCCCACTCTCTAATATTTACCTTACATCCCATCCTAGGACTACTAGGCCCAATGAAGATTAATCCACCTCTTAGCTTTATTATATATCCCACCATTCACGAACAAGGATTCCTAGGCCCATCGAGGCACACAATCTTGGCTTTATCACAACCCATATTCTGGATCAGGGGTTACTAAGCAAGTGGCTTTACCGTGATCCATAGTCCAGTTCAAGGACCACTAGGCCATGTTTTTTTCATTTCATATATCCACCCTACTCGGCTTCGAATCCATCTAGAAATCTAGCTTAACCGAAGTATGAGAACCCATCTCATCAAGGTTATCAGGAAATGGCAAGGCTAGGCTGAGAAACATTGTCACGCCTGGAAAAATCCATGCCATAACAACAAAAGAACCACATGCAATACCATGCATGCCAAATCTATAAAGGAAATCACACATGTAAATCAATACCTACAAAGAATCTTGTTGTAGGTGCTTGATCATGCTTTTCCTTGCCTAATCTTCACTTCCTCTTGCCTTCTCTACTTTTCTTGATCTAATGCCCAAGCTCTCCAAGAAAAATCTAAGTGTCTAAGAGTGAGATAGAGAGAGAGATAATAATGAGAGAACTCTAAACTGAACTGACAAAAGTTTACCAACTAATATTCAGAAGCCTTTTTATTAATGAGGTCTCTATCTTCTTCATTTTCCTCCTCACATGCAACTTGTGACCTTTCAACTCCTTTTTCTCATAATTTCCATTATTTTCATAAATAAATGTGCCAAAATGCCATTTTTCCTTTCCAAAGCCTTAGCCATAGCCTTTTCAAATTTCCTTAGCCATAATAAACCAAATGAACACCCCCTAGGATGTCTTTCCCAACATTCATCTTGGAATAAGTGTCCCATCAACCGTGTTTATTATTTTTTAACTTTTATTACATGTAATTTTCACCAAGGTTATTACAAAACCCTCCCCCTTGGGGGACACTATCCTCAGTGTTCAATCACACATATACCTTAGAAAAAATGATGGAAATAAGACATACTACTCATGGAGATTTATAACATAGCTCGATGTGGTATTTACAATGATCACCTTGTTGAATGCCAACCCACATGACAACATAACAACATGATATCATAATAACATGACAACATGAAACCTATATCGCTTATTGGAGCTTTATAGCATATATCTTGGTGGTATTTACATCCATATACATATGTATGTATACCAAAACCACCAAACATATACCAAAACACCTTACCAAAACACCATGCCAAAACTACTTTTCCTCAACTGGAAAACTAGGAAGGATACATAGCCCGCATTTGATCCACCATCTCCCATGTAGCTTCATTGGGCCCAAAGTTGCACATCAAATTTCTTGATTTCTTGATTCCGGAGCATAAGCATATTTTTTTCAATATATACTGAGGCTCCAACTGGAATTCTCCATCTAGTTCCACCTGCAATACAAACCATTCAATCACATGATCAACATCTTAACATACTTCTTAAGCAATGGAACATGGAAAACATCATGGACTTTCATTGTCAGAGGCAGTGCAAGCCGATAAGCTATTGGCCAAATTCTCTCAACAATACTAAAGGGTCCACAAAACCATGGTGCCAGCTTGGCACATGACCCAATCTGCAAGGATCTCTTCTTTGGATTGATGTGCAAGTACACCTTTTCCCCAACCTGGAACTCCTTGAATAACCTATTCCAATCTGCATAGCTCTTCTGCCTATCTTGTGTTGCCTTTTGATTCTTCTTTATAACCTTCATCTCTTGTTCCATGTTCGCCAACATGTCTGATCCAATAAACACCCTATTAACTGGATCACTCCAATTGATGGAAGTATTGCAACTCTGCCTATACAATGCCTCAAAAGGACTCATCCTCAATGACTCTTGATAACAATTTTTGTATGTGAACTCAACCAAGGGAAGATATTCCTCCCACTTTTGTTGCTAATGCATCATATACATCCTCAACATGTCCTCCAATATCATGTTGACCCTCTCTATCTGTCCATCTTTCTGCGGATGATAAGATGTATTGAAGGTCAACTTTGTGCCTAAACCTACAAATAACTCCTTCCAGAACTTGGAAGTGAAATTTTCATCTTTATCTGACACAATCTTCTTTGGAACACCATGCAATCTAACCACATCTCTGATGAATAGCTATCCTACATCACTAGCTGAGAATGTAGACTTCAATGGGATGAAGTATGCAACCTTTGAACACTTGTCCACAACAACCATGATGGAATCATGTTGTCTCACTATCCTCGAAAACCCTATGATGAAGTCCATGGAAATGACCTCCCATTTCCATTCTAGAATCGCAACTGGTTGTAGCAGTCCACGTAGGTGCTTGCACTCTAATTTCACACGCTGATAATCAAAACACCTAGCGAAAAAATCTGTTGAATCCCTCTTTAGGTTCAACTAATAATAAACAAATTTCACTCTAGACATTGTCTTCTGATAACCTGGGTGACCTAAATATGGTTTCACATGAAACTCTCTCAAGATCACCTTCTTGAGATCGCTATTGTCTGGCACATATATTATGTCTCTGAATCTAACCAAACCATCTGTTGTAAGGCAATAGTGCACATCTCGTCCACCTACACCTATACATGTACCATTGCCCCAATGCAACCTGTTGATGAGCCTCATGATTGGGTAATTATATGGGCCTTAATTCACCTCCTAGCTTAGTCAAACCAACTTTTCTCATAACTTATTACATGTTTTTTTTATTATATTTTGTCTATGAGGTGAGTTAGAGTTGGATATTATGCTTAGTGGAATAATATGCATTAAATGTATGATTAAAGGATAAAATCAAGGAATTTTGGCAAAGACTAAGGTAAAAACTTGAATGGGACAAGGGAGAGGGATTGTAGGAGGTAAATCCTCATTTAATACTCCTCCATTTGAATATTCCTCCATTCATCACATCAGCTCGAAGTGCAAACAACCACATCATGAGGATTAGAAGGCAGCCGAGCAAGAGAGAGACAAAGCACCAGCTTATCTTGAGTTTGGGAGCCGAGTCTCCCTAATTTTAAGGAATTCGTTGGGGACTTCAGCTATATAAGTAGAGAGGCCTAGGACCTCAGTAGGATTCAGACTTTTATTGTAAAACTCTAAGCTATTTTCGAGCTGCAATACTTGTGAAATTTCTATTGATGTAATTTCTTGTTTTGGTAATAAGAATGAGTTTTGTTTTGAACCAACACAGAGTTAACTCAGAGGAATGAAGCTCTTGGGTTAGGGCCCAAACCGTAGAAACCAAGGATCCTCCTTCTTATACATGTATGTTTAGTGTAGTTTCATAGCTTCATCATTAATTTTATTTTTAGATGCATTTCCATTACAAGTAATGTAGATTAGATTGGTTGTTTATTAATTTGCTTCCATTTGTGCCTTCACCACAAGGTTGTCAGTAGGTGTCTTGGCCTCACTTCCTCCCTCTGGGATCTTGACTCGAGGAAGGAACCCTTAAGTAGCCCCAAAAACACAGTCTCTAAAATAGTATTTGGTTAGTTTTTCAAGGTATATTTCCATTGTCATCTTTTTCATCTTCATTTCTGCAGTAGATCTCATCCATGCTTTCATTCTTTTCAGCAACTTTCCTCATGCATAGTGTAGGAAGTTAATTCACTAATTCTAATTTTCTAGTTTATGAAAATGTTTCTTATTTGCATAGCTTTTTGGAAGACATACATGTTTATTGTAGTGTAGGTGCTTCAGGAGGAGACTAAGACTTCATAGCCAGCAGCCACCTTCCACTCCATCCACCTTAGCCATCCCTTGTTTTCACCATCACCTTCACTAGTTTTTCATCATTTTTCATATAAATCCTTCCAAGCACATTGAGAGAATCCAATCATCGACTATCTTTGATATTTACTCCTGAGTGATCCTAGACCTTCTCCCACTCCATTCCACCCATCACATACCTATCCTAGGCCTTCCATCACCTCCAACACCTCACATTTTGCTCTTGGCTTTATCTTGTAGGTTTACAAGGGATCCTGTATGTTTTCCTGAAATTGCCTATTTTAAGGTTGTATTGATGGAAAACCTCTAAGAAGTCACCAAAAGCCTCCAAGGGTCTTCCACACCATCCAACCATCTCATAATCCTTCCATCCATCCTCAAAAATCCTTAATTCACTCGCGATATCCACAGAAGCAATTAATTTGCATACTTGATTTTGCATAAAAAGACAAAAAGCAAAAACAGATTTAGTTCAGTCTCTTTACTTGCATATTAGTGATGCTTGATGCTTCTTACTTCTATAACTTAGATAGTAGCATTTGTTTCATGTTGATTTAGCATTTCTGCCAAGCATAGTTTCATAGTGGGTAATTATGAAATGGTGTGATTTAGCATTACATGTCAACCTTCTCCATTATTGCAGTAGAGTAACTCTCTCTTAGATTAGATTTACCTTTCTTCCCTCAAAGAATCAAGCTTCTTCTGACTTCATAGAAATCTGGCTTGGAAGCCCAGTGGTCTCTCGCTAGGTGAACAGTTACAACAAGCAAAACCATTACTTTTACTTGTGTATATAGCACCATCACCTCCAAGTTTGTACGTACCCTGGGTTGATAAAGTAAATTTGGTAGCCCAGGAGTTGCAGCATCCTTGCTGCAATACTGGTGCTCATCACTTTTTGGCGCCATTGCCAGGGAGGTGTCTGAGTAAAATGTGATTACTACTTTCTTTTCTTCTATTCCTTGTCTTCAATATTATGCCATTAGTTTATTTCTACAAAAGTAATCTAATTGTTTCCTTTCTTCCATTTTGTATTTTCTACTTTCCTTTCCATTTTGAGAGAAAGAGTTCAATTCAGCAAGTAGCTTTTTCATTCTGTTAGTAATTTTTCATTCAATTAGAAATTTCAATTCTGTAAAGTACTTTCCAAGTTTGAAAAAAAATACAAACCAAACCAAAAATATTTCCTTTCATGCCTTGTAGGAATAGGGACAACTTAGGGAAATTTTTGCCAAATACCCCCACTGCATCAAACAACCAACCTTCCCTCTTCTTCGATGGATGTGAACTGAAGGAACCATTAGGTGAGCAACCTGACATATTTGAAGAACCTATAGGGGAAGAAGAAGAAGAAGAACTCATTCCTACTGAACCAATGGATGAAAACAGAAATGACAGAGGGAATAAAGAGAGAGTTGACGGTGCATTCCCCATTAGGGAAACCAATGGGGACATTAAGATGAAAAATATAAGCCCCTCTGCTCTAACTCATTTCCATGGCCTAACCACAAAGGATCCCGACACTTTCCTATTTGATTTTTTTGTTATATGCCAAACCTATGACTATAGAGATGATGAGAAAAAGTTAAAACTATTTCCATCTACCGTCAAGGATGTAGCATTGTGCTGGTTCATGGGTTTACCTAGAGATAACATCACAACTTGGGCTCAGATGCAGAAAGCCTTTAACAACAAATATCAAGACTACTTTCGGTCAAAGGATACTAAAGAAGAAAATTTTAGGATGACCATAGGAAATGTTGAATCCCTAGAGGATTACGAAGAAATATTTCAGCTTAGTTACAAAAGGGCTAGGCGCAAACTTGACCCTGAGTCACTAAAGTTGGTCCTGCTTAGGGGAGTAAGGGAAGATCTATTGGATACCCTACATTTGTTAGTAGGAGGGGATATCTACCAATTACCCTATGAGGATATCAAGACTGTCTTTAGAAACCATTCTAGGGCAGCTAGGAAAAAGGGTAGGGGTAGTCAACCTATGGTCAGTACATCATCTTCCAACTCATCCATCAAGGGTGAAATTGGAAACACACTAGAATACTTCAAAAGTGAGATGCTGCAAACCCTTGCCTTGAAAATGGACACCATGCACATTAAGAGGAAGTAGGAGGAAGCAGAGAGAGCCTTGGCCATTTTTTGTCCTAGATGCACCATGAGGCATCCTAGGAATGAATGTCCATTGAAATCTATTGAAATTTGCTCAGTCTGTGAAGAAAGCCACTCCATAGAAAAGTGCCCTACTTTGCCTGGACTCAAAGCTATATATCAAGGAGCTGAAGGGGTCACTGAGTAGCCTACTACATTAACCAAAGGAGACCTCATGGGCCTAGACCATATCAATAGGGCGTGCAAGGGTTGTCCCATGCATATTACAACCCCAACCAAGACACAACCATACCTTCTTGGGGACCGCCTACTCATCCTTCTGGTCTACACCCCCTCCTTGGTCCTTTGCATCTCAGTATCACTCCTAGTGAGCCAACCAGTCATTTCAACCTTATGCTCCACCACAACCTCAGTGGAATGCACCGCCCCAAGGGTGGAGGCCCCAATACAACAATGCTCCAACTCTATTGCCTCCACCACCTGCCCAACCACAACTTCTACACTCTGCTCCACCTAAGCAACCCCATATGCCTGCCCAACCAAATCCAAACCTGAACGATAGATAGGCTCAACAAGTATATAGTGGAGAGACATCATATCCAGCTTATGCTGTGGAAATCCAAGAGATTAACCTGAGATATAGGAGGGTTCTCCCAGATAACCAACCTCCACCTCCACCTAGGGAGGTTGAGGAAGAGAGAGAGGAAATCAATATTAAAGTGAATCCACCATTTCTTGAGAGATTAGCCCAACCACTCTAGCCTACCCCAGAAGAGACTAAACTTCTAGGAGAATTGAAAAATCTATGTGTAAATATTCCACTTCTGCAAGAAATAAAATATGTTCCTATTTACAATAAGTTGATTAAGGAGAAGTTCTTCAAGCATCCAGGGAGGTGAAGAAGGGATGCCCCTATCATTAATGTCATTGGACAGTTGTCTGACTTAATGATGGGGTAGGTAATCTATCCAAAATATTTGGACCCTGGATGCCCTGTAGTAGATGTACACATTAATGGCACCACTATCCCACACACTCTAATCGATATTGGGGCTACCATTGAATGTTATGACCAAAGACACCATGCTCAATATCAACCTTGAAGGTTCATTGAAGAAGACCACAACAGTTATGCAGTTTGCAAACCTTTCCACAGTAATCCCTGAGGGGATTGTGGAGGATGTGATGGTCTCCATTGACTCTTGGGAGTACCCTGCAAATTTCCTAGTTCTGCACCCTAAGGCTAAGCTTACTAGTTACCCTCTCATCCTTGGGAGACCATGGTTGGCCACTGTCGATGTTTACATTAGCTGCAACGCTGGGAATATGAACATCAAGAATGAGCATATGTCCAAGCAATTAGTCATATACCCTCCTGCTCAACTTTCTCTAGAGCATGATTTACCTTTATGGTTGGAGGAGGAGGAAGAAGATGAAGTTTATTCCGCCCAACTTTATACTTTAGAAACAACCATGGGAGGAGGATAACAGGATGAGGATGACTTGATTGAACACCTACTCCAAAGTCCAACTCTCAGTTCATTTCCCTTAGAAGAAGCAGTAAAGGAAACCCAAAACAATCATCCAATTGACTTATGTTTGGCTAATTCCAACCCACTCCATGTCAAAACCATAGAATTTGGCCCAGAGAAAACCTTCAAAATCAATCCATCTCTTTCTACTCTCCAAGAAGAGAAGTTATGCAACATGCTAAAGGAAAATCTAGAAGCCTTCACTTGGAGTTACAAAGAAATGAAGGGAGCACACCCCTCAGTGTGTACTCACCACATATACATCAAATAAGGTTGCAAGCCAATCTGACAACCTCAAAGGAGGATGAATCTAGCTCTTAAAGATATAGTCAAAGAAGAACTGCAAAACCTGCTAGATGCAGGATTCATTTACCCTATCTCTAACAGTGAGTGGGTCTCTCCTTTGGTGTTAGTTCCAAATAAAAATGGTAAGTGGAGAATTTGTGTCGATTACAGGGAGTTGAACAAAGCCACAAAGAAGGACCATTCCCCTCTACCCTTCATTGACCAAGTGCTAGATGGTTTGGCATGGAAAACGTTTTTCTCTTTCCTAGATGGATTCAGTGGGTACAACCAAATCCAGATCAGCCCAGAAGACTAGGATAAAACCACCTTCACTTGTCCTTGGGGTACGTTTTCCTATAGGGTCCTTCCTTTTGGCCTGTGCAATGCTCTTGCCACTTTTCAAAGAGCAGTCCTATGTATTTTCACTGAATTAGTCCATGATGTGGTGGAAATTTATATGGATGATTTTACACCTTATGGCTGTGATTTTCAAGAAGCTCTATCTAACCTAGAAAAATTACTGCACAAATGCATTGAAATCAACCTGTCTCTCAGTTCTGGAACGTGTGAATTCTTGATGACTACAGGGACCATGCTAGGTTATTCAATATCTTAGCAAGGACTGCAGGTGGACCCAAACAAAATAGCTATCATCCAAAGGGTCCCACCTCCTCAAAAGCAGAGAGATGTTAGAAGTTTCCTAGGGCTAGCTGGATACTACCTAAGGTTCATAAAGGACTTCAGCAAGTTGGCCTCTCCTTTATTTGGTTTGTTGGCCAAGGACTCTGAGTTTATATGGTCAAAAAGTTATCAAGAGGCCTTCGACATCCTAAAGGACAAGTTAACCACTGCACCGATTCTCTAAGGCCCAAATTGGGCCCTCCCCTTTCATATTCATGTTGATGCCTCACACAAAGCCATAAGAGCAACCCTAGGTTAGATAGATGAAAAACTGCCCTATGCTATCTATTTTATGATTGAGAATTTTTCAAAGGCTAAACTAAATTATACAGTGACTGAAAAGAAACTCGTGTCTATTGTGCATTCATTGAACAAATTCAGGTATTATATTACAGGCTATCAAACATTTGTGCATAGTGACCATGATGCAATCAAATATTTAATGAACAAACCAGATGTGAATGCTCGAATTATAAGATGGTTAATTTTATTACAACAGTTTGATCTAACCATTGTTGAGAAGCCCAGTAAGGAAAATGTTTTTGCAGACTTTTGTCTAGTGTAAAGTTGCCTACATGTGAAGAAGGAATGGTTGATGACCAGTTACCGGATGAGCACTTATTTTCTATTTCATTTCTCTCTCCATGATTTGCTGATATAGCAAACTATTTGGTATCATCACAGTTCCCACCAAACTTGTCCTCCAAAGAGAAGAGAAAGATAGTAAGGAAGAGCGGCCCCTTCACTTGGATTGGGGGCAATCTCTTCAAACTTGGCCCAAATCAAATCTTGAGAAGGTGTGTCATGGAGGAGGAAGTCTGTGACATCCTTCTGACCTGTCATGATGGGCCTTGTGGAGGTCACTTTGCAACAAAGAGGAAAACATTCAAAGTGTTACAAGCAGGTTATTATTGGCCCACTCTTCATCACGATGTTAACAAATATACTAGTCAATGTGATCGGTGCCAAAGGATGAGAAGGCCTACTCCAAGAGATGAAATGCCTCTGTAGCCTCAAGTGACTTTCAAGCCATTTGACAAGTGGGGCATGGACTTCATTGGGCCTATTGACCCTCCCTCCAAGAAAAAATAGTACATTATTGTGTGCACTGATTATTTGACTAAGTGGGTTGAAACCAAGGCAATTAAGGAAACAACAGAGGAGAAGGTGGCTGAGTTCCTGAGGGAGAATGTATTCTACAAATTTGGGTACCCTAGAGAGCTGGTCACAGACCAAGGAAGCCATTTTACCTCCAACATGATTGAATACTTGCTCAGCTAGCACAAGATCAAGCATAGAACCTCCACTCCCTATCATCCACAAGCTAATGGGAAAGTGGAGGTGACCAACAAAGCATTAGAGGGCATCTTGACCAAAGTGGTAAGTAGCAGCAGGAAGGTTTGGGTAGATAGACTAGTTGAGGCCACCTGGGCCTATAATACCACATTGAAGACCACCATTGGATTCACACCCTATGAGCTAGTCTATGGGAAAAGGGCCTTGTTGTCCATTGAATTTGAGTATAACACATTAAGGATGGCAACCCAACTAGATCTAGATCTCAGCAGTGCACAAAAAGAGATATTGTTCCAATAGAATGGTTTGGATGAATTCAGAATGCAGGACCTGCTACATACATAGGTAGTTCAACTTCAGAGGAATATCTGACATGATAAAAACATCAAGGAGAAGCAATTTCAGGAAGGCAATTGGGCGTTGCTATATGATTCTAGGTATAAAGACTTCAAGGGCAAGTTAAGGACAAGATGGGTAGGACCTTATGTTATGGAAAGATGCCATGATAATGGTTCAGTGCAAATCAAAACCATAGGTGAAGAGGCCATTCCTTTGCTTGTTAATGTACACCAATTGAAAATTTACAAGAGACATTTATCGAAATAAGAGTTCATTGATGATATCAATAAAATAGTGATGATAGTGGACCAAGTTCCAGCTCCTCCCTCATCAAATCACTAAGAAAAAATAAAAAGGAAAAATAAGGACTCAGGTGAAAACCTCCATGAGGCACCTGAGTCTTATCATTCGGTTGAAAACTTTTTGAGGCAGCCCAGTATTGTCAAAAAAGAGAGAGAGAGAGAGAGGAAAAAAAAGAGAATAAGAAAGATCCCTAAGTGAAAACCTCTCTTGAGGCACCCAGGGAAAATAGCTAGGTTGAAAACCTCTCAGAGGTAGCCTAGTTGTTTTTCAATATATATATATATATATATATATATATATATATATATATATATATATATATATATATATTATTATATATATATATATATGAAAATCATGAATTTTCCATTTGTAGATCACAAGAAGGATGGTTAAGGAGCAAAGGAGGATCACGAAAAGACCCCTGTCACTCACATATTTATTTTTCCACTCCTTACCATTCATTCCTCCACCATTTCTGTCATTTTTTCCACTTCGTTGCTTTAGTTTACAAGGGGACTGTGTTTTCTATAGGATCCCCTGTAAACCTATAGGATCCCCTAAAAACCTACTGGATGATCCTATAGGAATTACAGTGACCCGGATATCCTATAGGAGGCAGTCCTACGGCAAATGAATGACTTGATAGGCCAATAAAATTCACCCCCTTCATCATTCAATCACCATACCTTGTCCACAATCATCACCCTTGCGCTCACCATTAAAAAAAAAATCAGTTTCAAGAGTTTTTTTTTCAGTCTTCAAAATGAAGGGAAACAGGGAGGAATAGAGAGCATCACCTGAGTATTCCTTGTTCTCCACACTCCTATTCTTTCTCTCCATCCATGTCGCCATCCTCACAAGCCGAAAAAGAATAATGATTAAGAGTTCTGAGGGAGAAGCAGCTATAGGACATCTTGTAGGAAATCCTGTAGTAGCCTATCCAATAGAATATCAATCATAACAACAACAAGCCTCCAGCATGATGATCCAGGAGATCCAAAGCAGCAGCACCACCATCTTCAACCACAGGTACCTACACAAACAAAGGAGTCATTAGCAAACAACAAGAGGAGGAAAAATAATAGAATGCAGCCAATACACATAACATCACCTTTGGCCTTTGACAACTATAGCAAAGCATTGGCACCACAGGTAAGCATCCTACTCGCTCTCTCAGATGCATCATGTAGTCAAAAAAATGTAAGTGTTGCAAGTAAGCTAGTTTAGAAGCGAAAAGGTGGCCAGTTAACATGGCCACCTTCGTTCAGTCAACACATACACAACAGGGTGTCCTCTCACACGTGGAAATAATAAACTCAAAGACAGAGAGGGAGAAGGACAAAAACGGTTAAAACTACAGATGCATAAGGAGGGAGCTAATTACGAGGAGTGGGGAATGTTGAGGTGGTAGTTGGGACCAACGGTCTAAAAATGGAAATGTACCTTTGCTACTAGCACACCACCTCACCCCAAATAACCATAAGAGGAAATAATCATCATCCCCATGCATTCATGCATTCAATTCCTTGAATATCAATCTCACAGGTCGCTCTCATACCCAGGCAACCCACCGAAAGAAAAACTCCATCATTTTAGTGCACAAGAATTCCTATAGGATTGCATAGGAATTCCTATAGGATCATGCACAGGAATTCGTATAGGATACACAAAGATTTTCTACAAGATTGGCAAATAGGATTTTCAGAGGGGAAAACATGGGAATTGGCCACTAAAAACAATACGAAGAGGTAGGCTCTGTAATTACATCCCTCTTTACAAAGTAATTGAACCAAAAATCCTCTAAGTTTGAGTTAATTTAGCAGCTGCGTAAGGGAATTACATACACATTCATTTCTATTTTGTTTATGCATTTGAAAATTGTCTCAACCCTCTCATCTCCTCAAACTTCACCAACAAAGATGACAGGAGGGTTTAATAGGAGGGATCCCATCAACACTGTGAGAATCCAACAACATCCCCCAGTGCTTGAAATCTTCACAAGACATAATTGGATGGGTTTTTTCAAAAAAATCAATGGGTATGATGATGAGGTGGCTCGAGAATTTTCTCTCTCCCTCATTCCACTCACCATAATCCATGCCACTGTTAGAATATTAAATATTACGGAGCAATGGAACACATAAAATATTAACACAGAAAAATGCACAAAACAAGAGAGACACAGATATATGTGGTTCACCCAGTTTGGGCTACATCCACCCCGAACAGCCAGTCCTTCCTTTCTATTATCCAGCAAAATGAAGAGACACAACCTACAACAAATCCGCTGTAATATCCTCTGTCTTCTCTCACAGTATCACCTCTCTGTTTCTCGCTCACACAGAATACACATCTATCTCACAGCCTCAAATACAATGCCCTCATACAAAGAGAGGGGTTTCCTTCTAGGGCAAAAAACCCTAAACTAAACATAAGTTCTACCGTCAGATCATCCGCCTAATAAACGGCCCAGATTGACTAGAAATTACTATACTTTTACAAGGCAAATTTACATATGTTTTTAGCTTTGGGGGCGCTGCCCCCGAGTCCCCGCCAGGGGACTGCTGGCCCCCGGACCCCCCAGTCGGGCGAGGGGGACAAGTCCCCCTCGCACCCCCCCGCGTGGAGGGGTGTACAAATCTTCCTGGGGTATACATCCGGCTGAAACAAAGACCTCTAAAAAATCATGCTCCACACACAACAATCTCCCGCTTGGAGAATGATTGTAGCAACTCCATCACTGCTTCATTTGCTGGACAATGACTCCTCTCCTTGAAGACCAATTGAAACTGAGCATGTTCTCAGTTTCTCCTTGGTTACAACTTTTGTTAGCATATCTGCAGGATTCTGGCTAGTGTGTATCTTTTCCAGCTTCAACTGTCCATCTTCCAACACTGATCTTATGAAATGGTACTTGAGCTGTATGTGTTTAGTCCTGGAATGAAATGCTGAGTTCTTTGCAAGATGAATGGCACTTTGGCTATCACTGTATAACGTGCCCTTATCATGCTCCTTACCCAATTCACCCATAAACCTTTGTAACCAGATCATTTCTTTACTAGCCTCTGTAGCAGCAACATACTCTGCTTCTGTTATTGAAAGTGCAACAACACTTTGGATTTTAGAAACCCAACTGACAGTTGTTCCACCAACAGTGAATACATATCCTATAGTGCTCCTCCTGTTATCTCTGTCACCTGCCATATCTGCATCAACATATCCCTGTAGAGAAAGGTTTGAACCACCAAAGCATAATGCTTGATCTGTGGTACCTTTCAAATATCTGAGAATCCATTTCACTGCCATCCAATGTTCCTTTCCTGGATTGTTCATGTACCTGCTTACAACTCCCACTGCAGGTGCAATATCAGGCCTTGTTGCAAACCAATTACATACATAAGCTTCCAACTCTGATCATATGAAACTTTAGACATATAATCCATGTCTTCTTGGTCTTGGGCAATTTTCCTTACTAATTTGAAATGGACTAGCAAAAGGGGTACTAACTGGGTTTGTATTTGTCATATTAAAATAATTTCAAAACACTTTTGTATGTGTTCATTCTGAGACATATTTAACTTTGTGAAAATTTCTTGTCTGCTATCGATTCCATAACCAGGATTTGTTTTGTAGCTCCCAAATCCCTTCCATTGAAAATGAATCTTTTCCCGAATTTTTTCTTGAGAAGCATTATTTCCTGCATGTTAGACCGCAACAAAGCATGCATCTACATAAAAAATGACAATAATAACTTAGCTTCCATTAATTTTGCTTTTTTCAGATAAAATAGCAAATATCAGAAATGACATCTAGTATAACCTTGTTTCAGAACATAAAACTTTCAAATTTTTAGATACCACGCCTTGGATTCCTGTTTTAAAAGCCATACAGCCTCTCTCAACACTGCACACTAGCTTTCTCCTTCCCTTTCACGTTCATATCCTGTGGCTGTTGCATATATATCTCTTGCCCCAAATCCCCATGGAGAAAGGTTTGCTTTAAACATCTACTGCTCAGATGCAAATCTTCAGCTGCTACAAGACCTTAAAATGTTCTAATTGAAGTCATTTTAAAAAAAAAACAGGAGAAAATATTTCATCAAATCAATACCTTTCTTCTGTGCAAACCCCTTCACCACAAGTCTAGCTTTGTACCTCTGTTTTCCTCCATCTTCTTCCTTCAACCTGTAAACCCATTTATTCTTCAATGTAGTTTTTCCTGCAGGCAACCTGACTAAATCCC
>APFE031212305.1:121711-176798 GCA_000404065.3 Pinus taeda | reverse complement strand
TTTTTCTTTAGATCAGGAACATGCCTTACCTCCTTTAGTAGCCATTGGTTTCCATTCTGCTGTTTTACAAGAACCTTACCATTCCAACAATTTTACATGGTTTATCATCACCCAAACGAACTTGTCCAAAATCTCCTTGAACATAGTCATGAAAGTATTTCTTATCAGGTGTGGCATGGAATGAGGCCCCTGAATCTACCACCCAGGAATCAGTAATATTTTCGAAAGAAAGAAGCAAAGCATCTTGTAACACCTCACCTGTCACATTTTCTTCATGATTGTTTTCTTGCTATGAATCTCCTTCTTTTCCCTTCTGAGATCTACAGTCTTTCTTTAGGTGTCCTTTCTTTCCGCATTTCCAGCACATTATCCCCGATCTGGACTTGGATCTACCTTTTGTTGATTTACTACGATATCCTGAGCTCTTTCCTCTTTCCATTTTTCTTCCTCTAGACTCTGAACTCAAAGCATTTCCCGATGTCTCACCAGAGCTTTTCCGTCGCATTTCCTCGTTAAGGATAGCACCGAAAACATCATCAAACTTTAAAGTACTAGATCCAAAAACGGAGTTACTAATGGCCATTACCAAACCATTCCAAATTTTTGGTAATGAGCACAAGAATAAAATATCTCTAACTTCATCATCAAAGTTTACCCCTACAGAACATAACTGACTTGTAACAGTATTAAAATCATTTAAATGATTTGCAATAGATCCACCTTCTCTCATCTTCATATTAAATAACCGTTTCATAAGAAATACCTTGTTTGAGGCCGAGGGTTTTTCATATAGTTTCTCCAACGCCTTAATCAAACCCTCTATTATTGTTTCCTTCAAAATTTTGAAGGCGACCGACACTGCAAGGCACAACCGTATTGTTCCGAGTGCCTTTCTATCAAGAAGGTTCCATTCTTCATCTTCCATATCCATCGGCTTCTTTGATTTTCTGCCCAATGGTAGGTATAGATCTTTCTGATACAGATAATCTTCCATCTGCATCTTCCACAGCAAGAAGTTTTGGCCGTTAAATTTCTCGACCCTGAACTTACCATTTTCCGCCATTGCTCCCACTCGAACTAGGAACCCTTCTTTCCTACGAGTTTATCAGCCAAATAGACCTTCGGCTATGATACCAGTTGTTAGAATATTAAATATTACGGAGCAATGGAACACATAAAATATTGCAGAAATATTAACACAAAAAAACACACAAAACAAGAGAGACACAGATATGCGTGGTTCACCTAGTTTGGGCTACGTCCACCCCGAACAGCCAGTCCTTCCTTTCTATTATCCAGCAAAATGAAGAGACACAACCTACAGCAAATCCGCTGTAATATCATATGTCTTCTCTCACAGTCTCACCTCTCTGTTTCTTGCTCACACACAGAATACACATCTATCTCACAGCCTCAAATACAATACCCTCATACAAAGAGAGGGGGTTGCCTTCTAGGGCAAAAAACCCTAAACTAAACATAAGTTCTACTGTCAGATCATCCGCCTAATGAACGGCCCAGATTGACTAGAAATTACTATACTTTTACAAGGCAATTTTACAGCTGTTTTAGCTTCGGGGGCACTGCCCCGAAAACCCCCGCCAGGGGGGGGGCTCACAAAAGTCGTAGCCGCCCCCCCCATACCCCCCCTGCAGCGAATATTTTAGGGCAGCGTTGCCGCCCCCATTTTGAACTGGGGTCCAATGTGGCGGTACTTTTGAATATAGAAGATAATCAGGCTCCACACCCAACAGCCATTGTTGTGATAAGGGGCCTCTCTATAGAATTCACCCCTGAGCTCATCAGCAGAGTCACCACATTTCCCCTAGGAATACCATGGAGGAAAGAAGACAAAGGAGATATCCAGGTTCCCAAAAGGAAATTCTTTATGGAAGGTGAGGAACCCATTAAGGACAAAAATGGAGTAGGGAGGGAAATTCTACCATATCCATGGAATGAGGTAAGCTACCAACTAATAAAATAAATTTCATGTGAGGGTAGGTATAGTGTGGTGTATGGCTATCATTTTGTGCTTCTTGAAGAATTGAGATTTGGAGCAGAAACACCCCCTCACCAAAGGCTCAACATACCATACTTCCTACTACAATCACTAATAGACTGAACCATCAAAGTGCAGGAGGGAGATTCCAAACAGTTAGCTCACCATGGGTTAATTAGGATCCTTATAGAAGATGCCCTCCAAAACCTCAGAATTCCTATAACATGGTCAGTTTTTAGAGACATGCCAGTAGAGGATGACATCAAAATTCTCACATATGATGTTAGTCCTACTATTAGTGAAGAGGGAGAGGAAAAGACTGAAGCAGAGGAAGAAGAAGTAAAGTAGGAAGAGGAAGAAAGAAAAGGAGATGAAGATGATATGGATGAAAAAGGAGAGGAAACAGAAGAACATGAGGAAGATGAAGAAGAAGAGGGGAAAGAGAAGGAGGATGATGAAGAAACAGAAGAGAATGTTAAGGAGGAAACTGATAAAGATGTTGAATATCTACAAGAGGAAGAAGACATGAAGGACATAGGTGAAGAAGGCAATGGAAAAGAGGGGACATAAAACAAGGAGGAGTCATCTAGGGTGTCTCCAGAACCCAATGAGAGAGAGGCAACAGCTTCCCTCACTACTCTTAGCACCCCCATCAAGAAAAAAGGAAAAAGATAGAGGCAGACCCCCTTATATTTCAAGACAAGGAAAAGCACAAGAATAAGATAGGGGAAACCCCAAACATCAACCAAAATTCCTATTGTAATTGAAGACTCCCCTACACAAAAGGAGAAAATGCCTTCCCCTAAGTCTCCCCTCACCTATGTGAGAAGGCCTAGTACTATATCAGCCTCCTCCAAGGGAAAGGCAGTCCTACAGGATACATAACAGAACCTACAAGAAGTAGAAGCAGTCCTAAAGGATACTCTGTTGAACATACAGGAAGCACAAAAGTTGGAAAGGGAGGTAGGGGAGCAGCAAGAAACTAAAGAAGAGGATCTAGAGACAAAAGAACCTAGCCCCCAACCTAACCTGGACTCGTACTACAAGTTTATTGAAGGAGGCAAGGTCATACCTCAAAAATTTTCTATCCCACTGTTCTTCGAGCTTGAGAAGGAGAGGGCTAGAACTCACTAATGGATGCAGATCGCCAAATCAAAGGGGGTGGAAGACATTGGGCATATGGATGAGAAACTCAAGGAGATGGGCAAAGAGCTAAGTGGCTTGAGAGACAGAGAGGCCATAATGAGAAATCAACTAGAGATAGAAAATGCATGGTTGAGACAACCACTATAGGAAAGAGAGAATAAATTCACATGTATGACCAGTCTCTCTTTAGAAGCAATCCAGTGTAGGATGCCAGCTAAATCCTATGTCCTATACCTCAAAATATAGTGGTTGTAGTACCAGATCAAGACCCTAGCACAAAGAGGCACCATGCCATTTCAGGACTACATGCAATTCATTTATCTTTGTGATCATAACACACTAGAAGATAGGGCTAAGATGGCTGAGTTTTATTTGCACAACATGGCCCTAACAGACATGCATGTATGGGACCTTGATGCCAAGCTAGGAGATTTACAATTGATGGCTTTGGCATCATGGATGAACCATGAGGAGTCAAGGGCTGCAAAGATGAAAAGGATATTGGCAAGAGAGAAAATCGAACCTCTTGTGATTAGAGCTGAACAATCAAATCCCATGGCCCTCATCAATACCCATAATTTGATTTCAAATGATCCTCAGCTGGCACCTAGATATCTTATTGCCCAAGAGAAAGCAATTTCACATTTTGAGTACATGTTTAGCTTGATAGGAGATGATAGCATACATGATTGCTTGAGGAGATGGAACACATTGCCATACAGCTTAAAGATAAGAGAGTATCACTCTCCTTAAAGGTTGAGAGAGGCACTAAATAAGACACCCATGTATAAGAAATCTATGCAAAGGTTAACAGTCAATTGGATTGGCCTAAAACTCAATCCACCACTACTCTTAGGGATACTAGAAGGGAGAAAGGAAGAAAAAGAAAAGAGGCAGTGGGAGGAGGTAGAAAAGAAAGAAGGCTTCTATGAGCAAGAGGAGGAGACCATAGCAGAGGCATGGGATGTCAGAGAGGCCACTAGAGCCATGAATGATATGGATATTGATTAATTTTATCAGAGGATGAGAAACACTTTCAGTATGGGGTGATGATGAACCTAATCATTAAGTAATTATATGGGCCTTAATTCACCTCCTAGCTTAGTCAAACCAACTTTTCTCATAACTTATTACATGTTTTTGATTTTATTTTGTTTATGAAGTGAGTTAGAGTTGGATATTATGCTTGGTGGGCTAATATGCATTGAATGCAGGATTAAAGGATAAAATCAAGGAATTTTGGCAAAGACTAAGGTCAAAACTTGAATGGGACAAGGGAGAGGAATTGTAGGAGGTAAATCCTCCTCATTTACTACTCCTCCATTCGAATATTCCTCCATTTACCACATCATCTTGGAGTGTAAACAACCAAATCATGAGGATTACAAGGCAACTGAGAAAGTGAGAGACAAAGCACTAGTTTATCTCGAGTTTGGGAGTCGAGCCTCCCTAATTTAAAGGAATTCATTGGGGACTTCAGTTGTGTAAGTAGAGAGGCCTAGGACCTCAGTAGTATTCAGATTTTCATTGTAAAACTCTAAGTTATTTTCGAGCTGCAATACTTGTGAAAGTTCTATTGATGTAATTTGTTGTTTTGGTAATAAGAATGAGTTTTGTTTTGAGCCAGCACTAAGTTAACTCAGAGGGCTGAAGCTCTTGGGTTAGGGCCTAACCCTAACAACCAAGGCTCCTCTTTCTTGTACATGTATGTTTAGTGTAGTTTCATAGATTCATCGTTAATTTTCTTTTTAGATGCATTTACATTACAAGTAGTGTAGATTAGATTGGTTGTTTATTAGTTTGTTTCCATTTGTGCCTTACTTCAAGTAGCAGGTTAGCAGGGATAAAAAGGGTCACCAAAAGGTTTTCAGTAGGTGTCTTGGCCTCACTTCCTCCCTCTAGGATCTTGACTTGAGGAAGGGACCCTTAAGCAACCCCAAAAACACAGATTTCTAGTTCTTTTATAACTTTGGAGTTTTCTTTCTTTAAATTAGTATTTGGTTAGTTTTGAAAGGTAGATTTCCATTGTCATGTTTTTCATCTTCGTTTCTATAGTATATCGCATCCATGCTTTCATTCTTTTCATCAACTTTCCTCATGCATAGTGTAGGCAGTTAATTCATTAAATCTGCTTTTCTAGTTTATGAAAATGTTTCTTGTTTGCATAGCTTTTTGGAAGACATACATGTTTTATGTAGAGAAGGTGCTTCAGGAGGAGACTAAGACTTCATAGCCAGCAACCACCTTTTACTCCATCCACCTTAGCCATCCCTTGTTTTCACCATCACCTTCACTAGTTTTTCATCATTTTTCATATAAATCCTTCCAAGCACATTGAGCAAATCCAACCATCTACTATCTTTGATATTGACTCCTGAGTGATCCTAGACCTTCTCCCACTCACTTCCACCCATTACACACATTTCCTAGGCCTTCCATCACCTCCAACACCTCACATTTTGCTCTCGGTTGTATCCTGTAGGTTTACAGGGGATCATGTAGGTTTCTAGTACATCATGTAGGTTTTCTTCAAATGGCTTGCTTTAAGGTTGAATTGATGGAAAACCTCTAGGAAGTCCCCAAAAACCTCCCAAGGGTCTTCCACACCATCCAACCATCTCATAACCCTTCTAGCCATCCTCAAACATCCTTAATTCACCTGCCACATCCACATAAGCAATTAGTTTGCATACTTGATTTTGCATAAAAAGGAAAAAAAGAAAAAACAAATTTAGTTCAGTCTCTTTACTTGCACACTAGTGATGCTTGATGCTTATTACTTCTATAACTTAGATAGTAGAATTTGTTTCATGTTGATTTAGCATTTCTGCCAATCATAGTTTCTTAGTGGGTAATTAGGAAATGGTGTGATTTAGCATTACATGTCGACCTTCTCCATTATTGCAGTAGAGTACCTCTCTCTTAGAGTAGATTTACCTTTCTTCCATCAAAAAATCAAGCTTCTTCTGACTCCATAGAATTTTGGCTTGGAACCCGACTAGTCTCTCATCAGTTGAATAGTGCCAGTAGGTAGAACCATCACTTTTACTTGTGTATACAGCATTGTCACCTCCAAGTTTGTACAAACTCCAGGTTGATAAAGTAAAGCTTGTAGCCGAGGAGTTGCAGCATCCTTGCTGCAATACTGGTGCTCATCACCTATGCATAATCTCCATATATCTGACATCCCGTTGACCTCCCTGCAAGATCCTATCTTGTAAGTCTATACCATAGGAGCTTATAGCTACTAAGTGATTTACCTGTATCCGCCTGCTAAGAGTATGTTCCACCATAGTCTATTTTCCTTTGATGTACCTGATCTCAAAGTCAAACTCACTGATAGTGGCCAACCATCTAGCTTTCCTGGCATTCAGATTTGGTTGGTCAAACAAATACCTCAACCCAATTTGATCGTTCATCAGTAAAAACCTTCTGCCAAGAAGATAGTGCCTCCATATATTCAATGCATGTATGATCATTGCTAACTCCAAATCATGTGTTGGGTAGTTCTACTCCTGCTTGTTTAGTTTCTGCGACTCATAACATACCACATGTCCATCCCACATAAGGCCCCAACCAAGTTCTCTCTTGTAAGCATTTATGCATACTACAAACACGTTGTCCAGTTCTTTAATATTTAACATTGGGGCGTGTGATCAGAATCTGGATTAGGGGCAAGAATTAGATCATAAATCAAAGTGCTTGGAATTGCTTGAAACCTGAATGATCGTGTCCTCTTCGGCAAAACAATCCCAATGTAACTTGTTTAATTAAAAACAGAGTTCATATGAGGAATATAGAGCCTACTGACCACTTTGCCAAACATAAGAAATTTTGCAAAAAAAATGCCCAGCCACTGCACAATTAGTAGTCCATACTGCTGGCGTGGCAGGTGACTAAGCAGGGTCAACTTCAATCAATGGTCCAACCAGGTTATGACAAGTTTCACATTGTGGTTGGTTATTAGGTTTGGTACTTGGCGTGTTTTCATTAGTTGAAGGTGGTCCAATGAGGAGGGGACAAGTGGCAAGCCCAGAGGTCGCCATGTGTCCCTCCCTAAAGGACCGGTGGCATTATAGCGCAGTGTACAATTTTATGGAGGTGTCGGGGTTCAACCCCATAACCTCCTCTCCATAGTGCCCATGACATAACCGTCTCCACTACCTGTTATTTCTTATCATACTATGCTCTCCACACATAGTTAAAGTTTAATGAATTGAGGTTTGGGGGTTAAGAGGGCTAGCCCACAAGCCAGCCCTCCCATGTGATCACTATACATAACCACCAGAACAAACCGTTTCTTGTTACTATAACTGTGGCACTAAACTACCAAGTTACCACCATGTGAACACCTATATTCAAACCGCTAGGTCAATGGGTTTGGAACCGTGCAAATTAATAGCCTAACCACATCATGTGACCACCATTATGGAGACCGCCAATGTTAAGGTTAACAATTAGCTTCAAAACATGCCATAAAATGAGTTTAAAAGCACTAATCTGTATTAGCACTTAATTAATCCAAGATTAACTTTAATTAAGCCACAATTAAGGTTGGCAGAAATTTTGGTGGTTCCACCAATTTCGTCACTAACTCCAAAATTAGCGGAGCTAACTGGAGTTCCTCCTATTTTAGTGGAGGCTTACTAGGAGAAAATTGTTTCTGTCATAATTTGCGAAAAATTCAATGAAATGAGGATCAAAAAAAGGTGTTCCTAGATTATTTTGAGGCTCTAAACATAATGGAATAGGTTTAAGAGGTAGAGAGGCACTTATGTACATGATTTTTCAATGTTGAAGTTTAAGGAAGCCTAGGCCACTAGGAGAGGAGGTCAAGCCAAGATCATTTGTAGTCCAATTGCAAAGCTTGGAGAGCCATATTTAGGGTTTTTGGTTGACCTAAGTCCATTGAAGTAGGTTTCAGGATCTGTAAAGAATTATAAACTATGCTTTTTTCCAGTTTGAGAAAATACAAAGGCCCAAGCCATGGAAGCTAGACCAAGGAGATGTAGCCCAGGAGGGGTGAACTCCTTTATCAAAACATTGTGTTAATTTTTCATGTTGATGGTTTGTTGTACATTTACTTGATGTTTTTCAGCACTTGTCTTTCACGCTATTATGCTCATGATTCTAACATTAAACTTGACATAAATTTACCTGTTTTGATTCACAAACACCATAAGAGAACCATGCACTTGAAGAAATTAACAAGCATTTGTTTATAAATCTGAAGTTGAAATTAGCACAACAAAACTAACATTCAATAACAGATCAACATGTGTCAATAACTCCTTAAGCTTCTCAAAACTAGCCTCACACTCCTCCCATTCAAATTTCTTACCTTTCCTCTGCCATGATGTGATAGGATAAGAAATATGTGTGAAGTTCATGATGAACCTCCTATCATAGCCTACCAAACACATGAAAGATCTCACCTCATCCAGATTCTTAGGAGCTACCCACTCCATGATGGCCCTTATATTTTATGGATCTACTACAATTCCCTCCTTGGAGACAACAAGTCCCAAGTAGTGTACCTCATGTTTTCCTCTAAGATGACTCTAGGTCAATTAGTCATAACAAACCATATAAAATATTTTGGTTGTTTAAAAAAAAAAATTGGATGACCTTAGTTATGAATTATTTTAAAACAGGTGCTTGAACCTATTTACTTGCAAATTTAATTAAAAGGGTTGTTTATTTGTCCAAAATAGCACTTTGATTTAAAGTGGATGATTAGTACAATTTGTTGAAGTATAACTTGTTAAATATTTAGACAGAATATTTAATCGTCCATAAGAATGAATATAACTAACCAATGTTTACTTACACAACAAAATATATTGAAGAAAATGCAAGGGTGTGGCAATTAATAGATAAAGGGGAGTTTACAATAACAAATAGCTTCATAAACTAGTCATTGATTAATATTTATAACTCCACGGGGGATTTAAGATTAACTGAAACTCAGTTTGATCTTACCTAGGTATTTGCATAAATAACTAAATATATAAAGAAAACATTATGAAATATCACAAAGAAAAACTCACAGGAAGGACAAGCTATAGAAGACAAATTCATAATCCTTTTATTAATGCAGCAAATCTCCAGCTCGATTACAACTTTGCTCCAAAGTTCATACAAGGGTTCAACCCATAATAACTCAAACTAGGAGATATTTATACAAAAATAAATATATGTTAGAGATATTTCTTACAAAATTTTACAAAAATAGTACAAAATAATATGAAATTGAAAACTGCTAAGTGGTGGCACTATTCTTTAGGAATCTATTGATGAATTGTCCCAAAAAAGTGTTTCCTTGTTTTCTGTCAATTGAAGAATAAAATTACTCAATTACTTCGCAGAAGTGATCCCATAATTGTTCACTTGGTATGGTGAGATTTACCAACTTCCTGGAAACTTCATCTACTTCTTTGTATTTCTCAAAAGTGGTCTTATTTATAAAAATATGTTTTATTTCATGCTTAATGGTCAAATCAAAATCTAAAGCTTCCAATGCTGGCTTCCCTGTAATGTGCTCTTTTATGCCTGCAAAAATTGATCTATCAGTTGCTATGTTGTAAAGTTTCTGGCAGTAATCCTCCAAACTGATAAGCCTATAATTTGGAGCTACTAATCCCGGCAATCCTCTCTGATCAAGTGAATTAAACTTAAAGTGAAACGTTTGAATAGAGGTCCTTAATGCTTGACATTTAGTTTCTAGTTGTGTCATGAAGTTCTTCTTTTGGAGAACCTTCTTGATCTCCAAAATGGTTTTTGTTTTGGCTAAAATCTGCATTTTCTCCAACTCTATCCTACTCTTTGAATTATAACTTTGATCATATTAGTAGCCTCACTTGGTTATTTTTTAAGCAATTGTTTCACTTCATCAATGGCTACTTGACATTTTTTTTATGAGTTCTTCTTACTCGAAAATGATCTGAATGGATGGCCATATTTCAGTTATGGCTTGACTAATGTCTTCCCAAATGTTTTCCTTGGCTTGGGCCAAGGTTTGTGCCACCAATGACTGACTCTACAACTCTTCAATCCTTATGTTCAACCTGTGTGTTTTTTTCATTTCCTCAACATACAAACTATTGTTCTTTATTTTCTATGCTTCCAAAGTCTGGAATTTCTTATGGAGCCTTTCATTCTCTTGCTTTTGATGAATGTGTTCTTGTGAAAGTTTGATCAAATCCTCTATTGTCGATGTAGATTCCCCTGTCACTGATAAATATGTAATAGGAATAGGTGTGATGGGGGCTATAGATAATTGAGTAAATTTCTCTTTTTCTTTAAGCAACTTCTCGATTTGTTCCTCCATGGTTTTAATCTATACATTTTTCTCAATTATCGTTTTGAGCATTTCCTCCTTATGTTTTCCAGTCTCTAGTATTTCCTTAGTCTGAGGGGTCCTATATAGAAGGCATTTTCAACTGTTTTCTTAGTGCTACGATATATGTGTTCTTCCTTCTGATTATATCTTCTGAGACTTTTACATCAATATGGTCATATCCTATTTTAATGACTAAGTCCTCCAATGACTTAACTCTATTATCCTTAGCCAGAGATGATATTTTCTCAATTTTCAATTGAGACTACACAATGGACAGAGAATTTTTAAGCTTAGACAATGCCATAGTAGTGTTGGTCATGGTTGAGAACAACATCTCACAAAACTATCTATGCATGTCCATTTGGTCAATTGGATGAATCTAATTGACATCAAATGGGAATATAGTTTTCTTATAATTAGAATAAAATTTTGGAAAAGTTACTTGAGCCTATAGAAAGGCCATTTGAATTCTTCCCTTCTCATTGTCAAATGTTGTCAGTAACTTGTGTTGTGAAGTGGAAGTCTACTTCCAGAACTGTGCATAGATTCTACTTGATCTCTAGAAAGTTAGTGAAAACATTTGACTCTGTTTCACTTGATCCAGGAAACTAAGTAATTTCTAGCAAATTTTGTGAAGTAGAAGAGGAAGAAGGAGTAGTAATTATAGGCTCTTCAGTACCTATAGATGCCTATGAATCATCCATATTCATGACAATAGGATCCTTTTGACCTTAAGTTGTAGTAGTAGTAGTACCCTTTGATTCAATCCTTGGTTTCTTCTGGTAGTGGATGAATTCCTTTTCTCCAATTGTTGATGATGATGATGATACTTCCCTAAGCCTTTTGTCAAGCTTAGTTTGATAAAATAGAGTCTGATGAGTAGAAGGAGGCAAGACTTGTTTCTCTGCTTCTTGAAGAGTATTCTCTTCCCACTATTCTTGATTTCTAGATTTCTCAATCTCAGACCTAGGTGTGTGATTATAAGGAGTAGCCTTAAGGTCCACCCTTAAATCTAAAATAATGTTGAATGGATCGTGTTAGGGTCCTATAATAAAAGTATTCATAATTTGAATTGACTATGATTATTCTTGTAATATTGTACATAATTTTGCTTTCTGCAAAATGTTTTCCCATATTAAAAATAAAAAATGTAAAGAGGGTGAAGTCCTAAAAGAATAATAAAAGGACCAAAATAAAGAAAAAGATCAAAAATATATAAAATATGAACCCCAAAAAAGAGATGTAGTATACCTAGGGGGGATAATATGGTATACAAAGGGAGGTACCCAAGGGAATAATGTAATAATGGGATGGGCCATAGTAATAAATATGGTGGTTAACCCGTATCATGTAAGGGACCACAAGTAGTTAGAAATAATGTAATAAGCCCATGGAATTAGATAGATGGTATTGAGGGAACCATGGTAATGACCCATGGTATTGTATGTATGAGGCCTATATAGAGGCTAGAGACTTGCCGATGAGAGATGTTAAGGATTATTTTATGAACAGGCATATGGCTTGTGGAGTGTTCTCCTTTTGTTTTTCTTATATTTTCATATCAAATTTATAACAAGAGATAAGAATAAATCATGAAAGTGTGCAAATTCAAATGCCACTCCTTTTACTTTACTTTTCAAAATAAGGTTGTGTGTAGCTTGTCAAAAATGGCACAATCCATGATGGTCAAATGGTTTAATCTTGATTCATTCATGTTTTAAATTTCATGTTGATACATAGAGAATGAAGATCTAGCCAAATTGTTTAATCTTAAGATTAGTAGTTAGTTAGAGAATAATAATGAGTTCATTAGTTTAATCTAAGCCATTGGAAGTTATAATTTTAGAATTAGATAGTTTGCTTATTAAATGAAAAGAAATAAAGGGTCAGTAAGCTCAAATTCACCTTCATCATACTTGACCCTATGTTTCATGTGTCGAAGGAATTATCAAAGGCAAAGGTCATTCACTAAAGCTTATTCGCTAATTTCCCCTCATTTCACTAAACCCATTTATTAATTCCCCTTCAGTATCCCTTCATTACCTTTCATTCCCTAATGTTTTTCCCCTTCTTCATTTCTAAGCACCACTTCCTTTCATTTCCCCTTGTAAAAATATCCCCTCCCCTAAATTTCACTTTCCCCTTTATTTCATCCCATTTTTCCCTTCCCAAAACCCTTTTCCCTAGTGTGAAAACCATTCCCATCACAAATAATACCCTCCCCTTTATTAAATTCCCTTTTTCCTTAAAAACCCACTAAAACCCATTTATCCTAAGTTATTCCCTAACCTATAGTCTCACTTTATGTATTTAACCCACCACCTTATAATTCCCTGACCCTCACTAAACCTTTGAATGTATTAAAACCGCAACATTATTTATCCCCGGGCCCCGCCAACCACATCCCAACTCCGCCCTCACAACTTCGTTGCATTATTTATCCCCAGGCCTTACCAACCACATCCCAAGTCCAGCACGTGATAACCCTCCAATCAAAAACTCCCAAATCCGATGACCCATATCCATATTATGCGCTCCCATCGTCCGACAGTTAAAATCCCAAAAGCACGCGAGATTCGTGGTTTTGGCCAGTCATTGTTTCGCTGCGTGGTAGCACCATGTTGTATCACGTGCTCTCAAAAAATACCACCCTCCACCCAAAAGTAATGCGATATTGCATAAAATCACCTCCCCGCTTAAAATAAAAAATCCCTCTGTTCATTTATTAATCCCACACCCAAATTTAACCACTGTTGGTTAAAAACCAAAAAATCCCCCTTTTCACTCTTTTCACTCATTTTCATTGTAGATGCCTCTGTTAACCATTTCTAATGCTCGGGAACCCTGCTCAACCATTTTCTACCCATTTGCAACCTGAAAACCCTACCGACTCCAAATTGGAACAACACACAGACAATTCAATCTTCATAAACCTCTATTGCTACCATAGAACCCTGTCTGCACACCTAATTGTTGTTTTTCCAGGTATTTTTGAAAGAACCAGAACGACCCTGGAATTAAGCTCTACGCACTGTTTATATAATGTTAATTAACTGAATTAATTAAAAAACCTTTCCAAACTGAAGAAACCCATTATGCACCTGAAGAAACCCTTTTTTATAGACCATATTCACCCTTCCCACTATTCCAGAGCTTTTAACCTTACTCCTAAAGCCAAAGAAAGAGTAATTCAATAGAATAAACCAAATTATGGCTACCCAAAGCATTCTAAGTGAAAAACCCCTACAAACCCCTCACCTAGACATTGATCACCTCCCATTGGCCGACAAAGATTTCCAAATTAAAGACACATCCACCTCTAGCCATTTATTAAAGCTCCACTGCTAGATTAAAGATAAATTCCCAAACCAGAATGATGACATTCATCTATGGGAATCAAATTTTCCCAAATACTTGTTCCCATGCGTATACCTATTCCTAGAGATCATCCATTTCTACTAGCTTGCTATATCCCAAGTCAAAGAGCCATAGTCTCTCCTGACCAACAGATTTTATTCACCATTACTACAGAGTCAATAAATCAAATGTTGCAGATCCAGTCAAACCCAAATGAGGCCCCATTTTCCATTGAAGCCTTACTTGAACTTTACATAAAGCTGGACCTTCCCAAAAGGGCTCAAATCTTTCAAACTTTCATCCTAGAAGAATCTCATACTCCTACAGACAGTCCTCCATACTCTGCCACCATTTTCTCTGAGAGGGAAAGACAAATTGTAACCATGTTGTCTTGTATTATAGGATATACTACTGATGAATTTGTGGATGAGCTTGTACTTTCCTTCCTCTCCCTCTAGCTGTAATTTTCAAATTTTCCCAGTTCTTGGCAGACAGAATCCACGATCAATTGATCAGACTACAAAATGAAAGAGTATTCAAATACTCTTCAGTATTGTTCCACATGTTCCTATATTTCCAATCAGCATCCAAAAAATGGACACTAAGGGCCAACCAAGGCCTGTCACCTTTTGGACACCATTAATCCAAATATATTCCACTGTTTTTAGCTATAAGGAGTTCATTGATTCCTTTGTTCATCCAGTTGTAAACATGCTAACTAGTAGCAATCAACCTAGGATCAATGATTAGATAAAGAGAGTTTTGCAGTTGTCTAAAAATAGTAGAATAGGAGACTGGTATCTATACCAGGACCACACTGAAATCATGATATATGGATGCTAGCTTAGTCCCTACAAGATGCCCAAATATCTCCCCATTAGAATATTTGCATTAGAGTATTTCAGGCAAATCATAAACTCAGATGATGTCAATTTTCTGTCAGCTAAGAAGAAAACATTGTTCAAGATCAAAAACCAATTGGGCCCTTTTATTTGTAATAATAGGAAAGTTGGACAAGAAGCAGGGAAATTTTTACAGCAAATGAAGTTCAGTAGCAGTTTCATGTGGCAGTATGACCCTAATGGAGTCATAAACAAATTAAGGCTCGAATTCAAATTAATCCTTTTTATGCATGAGTCCATGCCAGGCATTGAAAAATATGCCAACCAGTCAGAGTGGTTGGAAAATACCTTAATAGATGTGGAAAAGAAGATAGATACTAGTTCCTTTCTACAAAGTCCAACCCTACAGGAAAAAATGGGTATTAGTCCCATTCTACAGACTCCAGCCATGCAAGACAGAAATGTAAAAAGAACCAAGGAAGAAGGTTCTAGCTCTAAAATGGATACTACAAATGACATGTTTGAAATCATGTACATGAAGAAGCTCAAACTTAATCCTGTAACTGAGTGAGAAGACACCATTGGGACAGTTGAAATCATTGGTACTGACACAATGGTTGAAAAGAGTAAATCTCCAGTAGTTTCAGAGGAAACGCATCAACCTTCCACCTCAAATACTCTTATTATTGAAAAAAAGCTTAGTATTGAAGTCTCTTCATCCAGAAAACTAGTGGATAAAGAGAAAGATATAAAAGAGAAGTACAAATAAATCAAGTTGAGGAATGAGGCATTAAAGGTTGAAACATATGCCTAGTACTTCAAACAAACTCCTAGCAATTAGAGGAGGTTGATGTCAGCTTTTGACATTAAAACTAGTAAAATGCAAATGACCTTTTTGAAGCCTACAGTCCAACAGCCTGAAGCATCAGCAGATTATAGGAAGACAGAGTTTGAAGCTTTGGCTAGGTATGTTCACCCTATTGATCAAATTGAATTTCATAAGAAGGCAGGTGAAATGATTTACTCGACAATGACTAACAAAGCAATAACTGTGCAAAAACTTCAAATTTCTCTAGACAACATAACATCACAGTTTAAGCTACAAAAGGCATCCTCACAGGCCAAGGATAACAGAAACAAGTCATTGGAAGACTTGGTGATTGAGATTGGATATAATCAAAATGACATCAAGGCTGCATAAAAGCTCATAAAGAAGAAAAATGAAGACATTGTTGTTTTGAAGAAACAACTGAAGTTGCCTCCTTCTAAACATCCACAGGCCAAGGAGGTCCTAGAGAGCCAAACCCAGTAGGATGAAATGGTGGATCTCAGTCTTCAACTAAATGTTCAATTGAAAGAAATGGAGAATGAATTGGGCAATTCAATATATGTGAAACACACCAACATTGAGATAGCTACTACCACTGCTATCCCTACAGTCACTCTAGTAGTTCCTTCCACTTTGGCAGCTATGGGCCAATATCATTGATTTTGTCAATGATATTTGGCCATCTATACAAGTTATATTTGAACAAAATGATTTATTCAAAGAGGTTGGTGTAGCAATTCAAAGGGTTAAGGCCGAACTTGGATAATATGCCAGAATAAGCCTCAAGACTAATCCAATTACTTAACTCAAAGAATAAATTTGAATTGCAGGAGCTTGGCATAACTGACAGAATTGGCACTATACTAGAGGTGAAGAAGGTAATCACCAAGAGGAACTGTATGATGTAGCTTGAGGATAAATGCCAAACCATGGAGCTAGCTATAGGTAGGTTCATGGTCAAATTTGATGCTTTTAGGCAAAAAGGTCTGCCTAATCCATTAGTAATAAATGACAGGTTAATGCCACATGAAGTCTATGACAAGAAAATCAGAGAAGTGGCAAAGGAGCAAGACCATAGTTCCTCTACGAAAGGGATGCCTACAGGAAACGTTCTTTACCAGACTTTTGAGAACCTCTTTTACCTCCAACATGAGGTAAAACATCTTTTTCTAAACAAGCCCAGCTTTGCAAAATACACAGAAGCTGATGAAGTCTACAGAAGAATGGTAAATATTAAATTACCAGATACAGAGACTTGGGAAAAATTAAATGATTTATTATGAAAATGAAAGGTAAACAATGGATACAGAGTAGTGAAATAAAAGCATCAAATTGGCTAATTCAAATAGTATCAGTTGAAAGAGTAATAGTCAAAAGGCAAAGTAAAAGTACAGTTAGTGTAGAGCTTCAAAAAAGGAGAAAAAAGAAGAAAAAGATCTGACAGCAGAGCCAAATAAACAGGGACATCTTACAACAATTACATATCTATCTCTATCTTCTTGCATGAAGATTTTTCTTTTTCCTTGAATAATTCCTAAAATGGTTTGGGATATTTTGTAAGGAGTTATTATATAAATAGTTCATAATTTGAAGTATAGGGTGTGGATTGCTTAAAATTTCTATTAGTTGTATTGATCTGAAACCTAAGGTTTCATTGTATCATTTTTTCAAGTCAACAGACTGGACTGAGTAATAAAGGTATTGGATTACAAGATTCATGTGTTGGGCCACTTCAATGAAGTATTTTTTGCTTTTCAAATTATCTTATTAAGTGATTCACATACTTGAATTTTATCTAAATTGAATGAAATAACTGGAATATTATTACAGAATTTGTTTAAGTACACTCTGTCTTGAACAGTTATTCATTTTAATGTTTTCTTTTGATATCCAAAGTAGGGAATCCTTCATTTCTCCCTAGTTTCTATTGACCTCTATCATTTCCATCATTATCCAGTTGGAGGAATCCTTAACTGCTCCTTGACCCCAATTGAAAATCACTTCACCATCCAGCCTAAAAGAACTGAATTTACTCAGCTACTTGCCCTGTGAAAACTATCTTTAGAACTTAATTCAATCCTATTTTCTTGACACTTGACCCCATAGCCCAATGGTAAAGGACATCCCTATATCCATCTAAGTTAGTGATTCCACCGCCAAATCAAAATCAAAACCCAATCAAATCTTAAATAACTAGCCTAAAATCAATTAACTCAACAAAGTTAAATCATAATGAGAGAGCCCTCTCTGAGCATTAGGAAGGCGAGATCCTAATCTCAAAAGTAGTTTTGTGGTTACCTCTAATATTTCTTTTGACACAATATAACAACCCTAGGGAAATTTTAGAGTGATAACATAGTGGTGACCATACTGGGGAAAGTCCTTAGTCTAATAAACCTTAAACGAAATCTTAAAATCTAATCTCCTCGCCTTAAGGTCATTTTAGGGTTGTTAAAAGATTTCATTAAAAAAAAAAAAAAAATCAAAAAAATTAAAATTCTGGTTTCCAAAAGAACACACTATAGCAGGGCACATCCAGATCCAAAACCTGCTATAATAGTTGATGATCCTGACAGACTTTTAAGAAAACCAAAAAAGGTAGAAAGCCAAGGAAGTATTAGTCAATTAGCTAAAGCAAATTCACTTCCTAAAGAGTTATCAAGTTTAGAGGATATTCAATTTGGTTTACCATTTGAGCTTTCTTTGTTTCATACCAAATCAAAAAATTCAATTCATGATACTGTAATAGACCCCAATCTTATTCAATTTATTGAATCAAAGAAGGTTCCTATACATCCTGATTTAGATCAACATGTTTTGGATACTTTTGACAAGCTAGAAGCTTTATCCTCAACTTTGATAAGGCATATAGATGAAGCCTATCTTCAAAAATCAGTTGAATTAGCTGCCCTAACTACTGCTACCCCTGAAATTTCTACAGAGTCTTCAAAACTATATATATATCTTCATTTATTACCACCTCACCTATAATATCCACCACAGTTAATTCCCCAAAACTATTCATACCTCAACTTCCTCTCCAACCAAACATCTCAAGTTCATCTACAACCATTTCAAGTTCTTCTTCAAGCACCACTACTTTACCCCCCAGTCAAACCAAAGCATCAGCCATGGTAGAAAAATATGTACCTTTGGTCTTACCAGCTTAACTACATGCCATGCCCCGAGACTACCAAAGTAAAATCTTTCTGTTTGATGCTATTGGTCAGTATACTGCCCAACATCTTGTGAATAAAATGAATGAATATTTTGAGTTACATGAGATTGATGAGTCTAATGTGCAAGTGAGATTATTTGCTTGAACACTAGTAGGAGATGTCAAAAAATGGTTTAAAGGTTTACTTCTAATCATATTGTTGATTTAGCTACTTTCCATAGATTGTTTATCAATAGATGGGAAAGAAATAAAAACCCTTTACAAATATTGTCTGAATATGAAAACATTAGAAGAGCTCCTAATGAATTTGTTCAGGACTATTGTACTAGGTTCAATAGTGTCTATAATGTGATCCCTGCAAATATCAAACCTCCACTAGACTTGGCACTAATCAAATTTCCTGATGGTTTTGACACTGATATGTCTTACCAATTGAGAGAAAGAAACCCTGAAACATTGCAACAGATGCAAAGTAATGATGTTAGTGTAGAAGCCAATTTATTAGATAAGAGAGCTAGGATGAGAAATGAGAAAAGAGTTACCATTAAAGAGGAACCATCCACTTTAGATGGTAAGATAGAAAATTTAGCTAAAAGTGTAGAAAGGATAATGGATAGATTAGAAAATATGGGAGGAAAATCTCATTGGGAAAATCAACAAGGGCCCCCAATTAGAAACCCCGACTTTAAGAAAAATCCTAATACTGGAAAAACAAGAGATTATATACCCGATCAATAGATTAGACCACCTTTCTAAGAGAATTATGTTGAAGGTTCACAAAATCATGAAGAAGAGGAGGACACCCAGATAAACCTATTGAGGATTAAAAACGAAGATGTTTATTTTCTTACTCCGGAAGAACAAGAATTGTACATGTTACAAAAATTACAATTAGAATCTTGAGAGTCCTTTGACTACAAATAAGGCTATGAATCTACTGCCTATGAAGTTCACAAACAGTATAGCCTTAGAAGCAAAAAGAATACAGAATTTCCCACTAAGAAATTAGTCCAAATCCAAACTAAAAAAATAGTAGAAGCTCCTGTGACCAAAGTTCTACAAATTCTCCCTAATGGAACTTAAGAGACTTCCAGCCCAAAATTTGTAGACATAACTTTAGCTAAAACTCAAACTTCAACTGTTACTCAAACTATTCCAAATAAGAAAATTCAAAACAAAATTGTTGGTACACAAACTGAGTTACCAAGTGCTGATAAAGAAGACAAAAGTACACATACCAAAATTGCTAAGGAAGAATTCATTCAATTAGGAAAAACCCAATTGCCATTCAACATTAAGACTGAGATAACCAAATTGAAAATATCAATTCCTTTGACAGAGCTAGTGAAAAATGAATCATACAAAGCACAAATCACTGAAACACTAAACATAGGTGAAGGCGAAGATGATTTGAACCTTAATGATGATCAACCTAAGTTATTATTTGGTCCATAAGTAAATGGAAAACATCAACAAGGGGGTATCCCTCCATTCTACATTAGCTTAAATGTTCATGATAAAATATTACATAATTCTATGTTAGATTCAGGGGTATCCCATAACCTAATGCCTAAAGCAACCATGGAAAGATTAAACTTAGATATCTCTAGACCCTACAAGGACCTGTTTTCCTTTGATTCTAGTCAATTCAAATGCCTTGGCCTGATTAAAGATTTGTGTGTAACTCTAGTCCAGTGCCCAGCAAAGAGTATTGTTATGGACATAGTAGTTGTTGATATCCCACCCAAGGTTGGAATGCTATTATCTCACTCATGGGGAGAAAAATTGTAGGGATCTCCACAGTTAGACATGTCATATGCTACCATCTCTATATTTGGTCAGCAAAGAAATCTTTATAGAGAAACCTTGATGAAATACATGGTAAGTAGTTTAGAAAAACCACAGAATTACCCTATATACTCCATGCATTCTAATATGGACTCATTTTATCTTTTATAATTCAAACAATGGAAAAAATGAAATCACAGTTGTAGAAGAAAAATACAAAGCACCTAACAGTGAAAACATAACACGTGAGTCTCTATGGAATTTATATTTTGATGGCTCTATAAATAGATTAGGAGCAGGTGCAGGAGTTTGGATTCATAACATGGAAAATAATCATTTTGAAGGTCATGCCTTTAGATTAAACTTTAAATGCACAAACAACATGGCGAAGTATGAAGCTTTAATCTTAGGAATGCAAATTGTAAGAAAACTTGGAGCCAAGAGTTTCTATCATGGGAGAGTAGGAATTGATCATAAAACAAATTAAAGGAGAGTATTCTGTGAATAATTCTAGACTTAGCCAATATAGAGAAATTGTTCTAGATCTGATTAAGGAACTTCGTGAAACTGATTTTGTTGCTATTCCTAGGAAACAGAACATGCAAGCTCATAGTTTGTCTACTTTTGCTAACAATTGCAGATTACCTTTTCAGCCCAACCAACAGTACACTATAGAAGTAAGACACAGACCTGTTATACCTAATAATCTGAAATATTGGTAGATTTTTTCACAAGATTCTCAAATATATGATTTCATGAATGTTGAGGGAGAATTCCAAAACTATAACAGATATATTGATTGTACAGTAGATAACATCATAAATAGTGAGATAGATATAAATGTTTTAGATGTAAATAAGCCCACTAAATTCACTAATGTAGAAATAGGTAACTTAGAAAAGTAGAAATAGAAGAAATAATCAATGATGATTATGAGATTTTAAACCTTAAAAATAACTTTTTGCCTAAGGGTAGTCTCATTAGAAGATTTTTTTGATTCAAGTGATGTAGCTAGAAAACCAAAAATGGAGCCTTTAAGATCAGACATCGAGGAATGTAACATAGGAACAAAAGAAAAACCTAAGCTTATTAAAATATCCAATGCATTACCTCCAGCTAAAAAGCTAAAATATAAGAGTGTTTAAAGAATTTCAAGATGTCTTTTCCTGGAGTTATGAAGACCTCAAATCTTATGACACCAGCATTATCCAACATAAAATACCTATCAAAGAAGATCAGAAACCCTTCAAACAAAAGCTTAAGAGAATTAATTCAGTTCTTCTGCCATTAATTGAAAAAGAAGTAAAAAGGATGTATGATGCACAAATCATAGCACCAATTAGATATTCAGATTGGGTCTCTAATTTAGTCACCACAAGAAAGAAAACAGGGGAAATCAGACTCTGTGTTGATTTCAGAAACTTGAACAAAGTATCAATGAAGGATAATTACCCCCTCCCTAAAATGGACCATATTCTACAGAGGGTGGTAGGATCATCTAGAATCTCATTACTCGATGGGTTTTCTAGATACAACCAAATTTTAGTTCAACTAGGGGATCAAGCAAAGACTGCATTTACCACTCCCTGGGGGACTTTCATGTATTTGAAAATGCCTTTTGGATTGATGAATGCAGGGGATACCTTTCAAAGAGCTATGGACATAGCTTTTACAAAAGGAATCCATGACCTTTTAGTTGTTTACCAAGATGATATCACAGTGTTTTCCAAATCAGATAATGAACATCTAGATCATTTGATAAGAGTTCTTATTAAATGTAGAAAATTTGGCATATCCTTAAATCCTAAAAAATCACTTTTTTGACTAGAAGAAGGTAAACTCTTATGACACATAATATCAAAATATGGAATTAGAATAGATCTAGCTAGAATAGAGGAAATCCTAAACATCAGTCACCCTAGAAACATTAAAGAATTTCAATCATTCTTAGGTAAAATAAATTTTCTTAGAAGATTCATTTCCAACTTAGTAGAACTAATCAGAGAATTGAATAACATGTTAAAGAAAGATTCGGCACTTAAGTGGATAGTAGAGGCTAAGCAGTATTTTGAGGCAACCAAAGAAGCCCTTACTAAAACACTTATCCTCATAAGTCCTGATTTCAAAAAATATTTTATAATTTTTTTTCTTTTGCTTCAAAACATACTATTGCAGCAGTCTTGTTGCAAAAGAATGATCAAGGTTATGAGCAAATCTTTGAGAGATGCTACACTAAAGTATAATATAATGGAAAAACATACACTTGCTTTAGTGAAAGCTATTAAATATTTCAAAGTGTACATTTTATACTCACACATCATTGCATATGTTCCAAATTCAATAGTAAAGGACATTCTAACACAGAATGGGCCTGAAGGAAAGAGAGGAAAATGGATTGCAACTATTTTGGAATATGATATTGAAATAAAGCCCACAAAACTAATCAAAGGCCAAGGTTTGACTAAACTCGTGGCTGAATTGAATTGTCAGTCCTTAGATATAAATTTCATTGGTTCTCTAGATGATCAAGAAGAGATGGCGACTCCACAGATCAGTGAAGCTTTTTTAGATTCACCTTGGTATACAGATATCATATTTGTTTTACTAAATTGACAAGCTCCTCTTGGTTTATCTAGAACTAAAGGTAGATTCTTGAAAATGAAATCAATGAAATATTTTATCATAGACAATGCTTTTTTTGGAAAGATAATGGTGACATTTTGTTGAATTGTTTATTAAAAGATGAAGCTGACAATGTTATGCAAGAATTTCATGCAGGAGATTGTGGAGGACACCTATACTGGAAAACAACTGTTGAGAATACTTTAAGGGCAAGCTTTTATTAGTGTATCCTTTTTGCAGATGTCAAGAAATATGTGACCTCCTATCACAAATGCCAAATATTTGAACTTAAGAAAAAGTTATTACCTTTTCCCCTAAAAGCCATCTCCACAAAAATGCCATTTCAATAGTGGGGTCTAAACTTCATTGGTGAAATTCACCCATCCTCCTTAGCCCAACATAAATATATTTTGACATCCAATGATTACTTCACCAAATAGATAGAATCAATCCCTTCTAAAAAAGCCACTGATTTTATCATCATCTCATTCCTTGAAAACAATATCCTTTCAAGATTTGAATGCCCACAAAAGCTCATTACTGATAATGCAGCTGCTTTCAAATCCAAAAAAATGATAGACTTTTGTAATAGATATCACATTACCCTTGGCCATTCCGCTGCCTATTACCTTCAAGGTAATGGATGGACTTGCAAAATCCTCAAACAAAAGCCTTGTTATTATCATCAAGCAACTATTAGAAGACAATAAGAAGACCTCAAACAAAAAGTTGGTTAATGCCTTATGGGAAGACAGACTAAGTACCAAAAAGTCCATTGGAACATCTCCTTATCAACTAGTATATGGAATGGATGTTGTTTTTACATCCTCTTTAGGAGTACCAGTGATGAAAATGATTCAAGAGTTGCAAATAGAACCAAATGATATCCAAAGGAGGATAAATCAGACAATACATTTGCATCAAACCAGGGAAGAAGTCTATGTCAAATCCCAAGTGATCCAAGATAAAATGAAAAGGGTTTTTTATAAGAAAACCAAAGCTGATGATTTTTACATAGGTGACAAAGTACTCAAATGGGATTCCAGAAGAGAAGAAAAGGGTAAACATGGTAAATTTGATTTCCTATGGCGAGGCCCTTATATAATTTATGGTTACATAGGTAACAATGCATTTTTCTTGAGGCAATTAGATGGAACAGATCTACCAAGTGGACTAGTCAATGGTAGAATGCTGAAGCATTACTTGTCCCAGATTAACATTAGTTCATTTCTTTACTTTTCTCATTGTACATAACATTGCAAAGTTCAAATTGGATTGGATGATTATCTTTTGAGGTTGAAGCCCGAAGAGAAGGTCCTAAGCTTTGAAAGATGTAGCATCATATGTATGAATAAAGTAGATCACAAAGAAGCAGTTACAAGGCAACCACAATCAAAGTTTCAAAGGCGATTCACCTTAATGTTCTTGACATTTCACCAGGAAACGCCATCCCCATGTGGAGCCACTGTTAGGTTTCTATAATAATAGGATTCATAATTTTTAAATGACTATGATTAGTCTTGTAATATTGTACATACTTTTTCTTTCTGTAAAATGTTTTCCTATATTAAAAATAAAAAATGTAAAGAGGGTGAAGTCCTAAAAGAATAATCAAAGGACCAAAAGAAAGAAAAAGATCAAAAAGATATAAAATATGAACCCCAAAAAAGAGATAAGAATAGATCATGAAAGTGTGCAAATTCAAATGTCACTCCTTTTAATTTACTTTGCAAAATAACATTGTGTGCAGCTTTTCAAAAATCCCACAATCCATGATGGTCAAATAGTTTAATATTGATTCATTCATGTTTTAAATTTCATGTTGATACATAGAGAATGAAGATCTAGCCAAACTGTTTAATCTTGGAAGATCAGTAGTTATGTAGAGAATAATAATGAGCTCATCAGTTTAATCTGAGCCATTGGAAGTTATAAGGTTAGAATTAGATAGTTTGCTTATCAAAGAAAAATAAATAAAGGGTCAGCAAGCTCAAATGCACCTTCATCATACTTGATCCTATGTTTCATGTGTAGGAGGAATTATCAAAGGCAAAGGTCATTCACTAAAGCTTATTCACTAATTTCCCATCTTTTCACTAAACCCCTTTATTAATTCGCCTTCATTACCCCTTCATTGCCTTTCATTCCCTAATGCATTTTCCCCATCTTCATTTCTGAGCACCATTTCCTTTCATTTCCCCTTGTAAAAATATCCCCTCCCCTTCATTTCACTTTCCCCCTTATTTCATCCCATTTTTCCCTTCCCAAAACCCTTTTCTCGTGTGTGAAAACCATTCCCATCACAAATAATACCCTCCCCTTTATTAATTTCCCTTTTTCCTTGAAAACCCACTAAAACCCCTTTATCCTAAGTTATTCCCTAACCTATAGTCCCAATTTATGTATTTAATCCCCCACGTTATAATTCCCCGACCCTCACTAAACCTTTGAATGTATTAAAACCGTCACATTATTTATCCCTGGGCCCTGCCAACCACATCCCAACTCCGCCCTCACAACTCCATCGTGCAATAGCCCTCCGATCAAACACTCCCACATCCAATGACCCATATCCATATTTTGCACTCCCATCATCCGACAGTTAAAATCCCAAAAGCACACGAGATTCGTGGTTTTGGCCGGTCATTGTTTCGATACGTGGCAGCACCATGTTGTATCGCGTGCTCTTGAAAAATGCCGCCCTCCACCCAAAAGTGATGCGATATTGCATAAAACCACCTCCCCACTTAAAAGAAAAAAATCTCATTGTTCATTTATTAATCCCACGCCCAAATTTAACCATTGTTGGTTAAAAACCTAAAAAGCCCCCTTTTCACTCTTTTCACTCATTTTCGTCGCAAATACCTTTGTTAACCAATTCCAATGCTCAAGAACCCTGCTCAACCGTTTTCTACCCATTTGCAACCTGAAGAACCTGTTGAATCCAGATTGCAGTAACACGGAGAAAATTCAAGCTTCAGAAACCTTTGTTGCTACCACAGAACCCTGTCTGCACACCTAATCGTCATTTTTCCAGGGATTCTCGAAAGAACCAGAATGGCCATGGAATTAAGCTCTACACACTGTTTATATAAGGTTAATTAACTGAATTAATTAAAAAACCTGGACAAACTGAAGAAACCCACTGTGCATCCAAAGAAACCCTTTTCTGCAGAGTATATTCACACTTCCCACTATTCCAGAAGCTAGAGAAAGAGTTATTCAATAGAATAAACCAAATTATGGCTACCCAAAGCATTCTAAGTGAAAAAACCTTACAAGCCCCTCGCCTGGACATTGACCACCTCCCATTGGCCGACAGAGATTTCCAAGTTAAAGACACATCCACCTCTAGCCATTTATTAAAGCTCCATTGTTGGATTAAAGATAAATTCCTAAACCAGAATGATGGCATTCATCTATGGCAATCAAATTTTCCCAAACACTTGTTCCCACAGGTATATCTATTCCTAGAGATCATCCATTTCTGCCAAGCTTGCAATATCCCAAGTCAAAGAGCCATAGTCTCTCCTGACCAATAGATTTTACTAACCATTACTGCAGAGTCAATAAATCAAATGTTGCAGATCTAGCCAAACCCAAATGAGACCCCATTTTCCATTGAAGCCTTACTTGAACTTTACATAAAGCTGGACCTTCCTAAAAGGGCTCAAATCTTTCAAACTTTCATCCTAAAAGAATCTCATACTCCTACAGACAGTCCTCCATACTCTACCACCATTTTCTCTGAGAGGGCAAGACAAATTGTAACCATGTTGTCTTGTATTCTAGGATATAATACTCATGAACTTTTGGATGAGCCTATACTTGATTTCCTCTCTATTTTTTGCCCAGGCAAGCCTCCAGTTGCAATTCAATTTTTCCCAGTTCTTGGCAGACAGAATCCATGATCAATTGATCAGACTTCCAAATGAAAGAGTATTGAAATAATATTCATTATTGTTCCACATGTTCCTATATTTCCAGTCAGACAAGTTTCCAATGAACATCCAAAAATTGGACACTAAGGGCCAACCAAGACCTGTCATCTCTTGGACACCATTAATCCAAAGGTATTCCACTGTTTTTAGTTATAAAGAGTTCATTGATTCCTTTGTTCATCCAGTTGTAAACATGCTAACTAGTAGCAATCAACCAAAGATCAATGATGAGATAAAGGGAGTTTTGCAGTTGCCTAAAAACAGTAGAGTAGGAGACTAGTATGTATACCAGGACCACACTAAAATAAGGATATATGGATGCTAGCTCACTCACTACAAGTTGTCCAAATATATCTCGATGAGGATATTTGCATTAGAGTATTTCAGGTAGATCATAAACTCAGATGATGTCAATTTTCTGTCAGTTAGGAAAAAAACACAGTTCAAGATCAAAAACCAGCTGGGCCCTTTTATTTGTTATAATAGGGAAGCTAGACGAGAAGCAGGGAAATTTTTACAGCAAATGAAGTTCAGTAGCAGTTTCATGTGACAGTATGACCCTAATGGAGTCATAAACAAATTAAGTCTCAAATTCAAATTGAGCCCTTTTATGCATGAGTCCAGGCCAAACATTGAAAAATATGCCAACCAATGAGAGTGGTTGGAAAATACCTTAATAGATGTGGAAAATCAAATAGATACTAGTTCCTTTCTATAGATTCCAACCCTACAGGAACAAATGGGTATTACTCCCATTCTACAAACTCCAGCCATGCAGGACAGAAATGTAAAAAGAACCAAGGAAGAAGGTTCTAGCTCTAAAATGGATACTACAATTGACAGGTTTGAAATCATGTACAGGAAGAAGCCCAAGCTTAATCCTATAACTGAGCGAGAAGACACCATTGAGATAGTTGAAATCATTGATACTGACACAGTGGTTAAAAAGAGTAAAGCTCCAGTAGTTTCAGAGGAAACTCATCAACCTTCCACCTCAAATACTCAGATTATTGAAAAACAGCTTAGTATTGAAGTCTCTTCATCCAACAAACCAGTGGATAAAGAGAAAGATATAAAAGAGAAGTACAAATAAATCATGTTGAGGAATGAGGCATTGAAGGTTGAAACATATGCCCAATACTTCAAACGTACTCCTAGCAATCAGATGAGCTTGATGTTAGCTTTTAACATTAAAACTAGTAAAATGAAAATGACCTTTTTGCAGCCTACAGTCCAGTAGCCTAAAACATTAGTAGATTATAAGAAGACAAAGTTTGAAGTTTTGGCCAGGGATGTTCACCCTATTGATCAAATTGAATTTCAAGACGCAGGTGAAATGATTTACTCAACAATGACTAACAAAGCAATAACTATGCAAAAACTTCAAAGTTCTCTAGACAACATCACAACACAGTTTAAGCTACAAAAGGCATCCTCACGGGCCAAGGATAACATAATCAAGTCACTGGAGGACTTGGTGATTGGGATTGGATATAATCCAAATCACATCAAGGCTGTAAAAAATCTCATAAAGAAGAAAAATTAAGACATTGTTGCTTTGAAGAAACAATTGAAGTTGCCTCCTTCTGAACATCCACAGACCAAGGAGGTCCTAGAGAGCCAAACCCAGCAAGATGAAATGATGGATCTCATTCTTCAACTAAATACTCAATTGAAAGAAATGGAGAATGAATTGGACATTTTAATATAGCTGAAACAGGACAACATTGAGACAGCTACTGACACTGCTATCCCTACAATCACTCCAGCAGTTCCTTCAACTTTGGTAGCTTCAATGGCTCCAGCAGCTCCACTAGTTACAACACTGCCCCTTGCATCAACAACTACATCAGCAATAGGTTCAACAACAGTAGCAACTCATCCAAGTGATGAAGCAGGTAAACTAGTCAAAGCCATGGAGGACATGTCCATTCAGACCACTGAAATAAAGAAACTTAAAGAACATATAAAAAGTCTAGAGGATGAGAAGAAACTGGCTCAAATCATGCATAAAAATTAAGTACAGAAGTCAAACAGGTTGACTGAGAGGATAAAGAACTTAGAAAAGGAATTAACATTGAAGGAGCCACTTGCCAAAGCAAAAGAGTAGTTATGGGCTAATATGCTAATATCATTGACTCTGTCAGTGATATTTGTCCATCTATACAAGTTATCTTTGAACAAAATGATTTAGTCAAAGAGGCTAGTGAAGCAATTCAAAGGGTTAAGGCCAAACTTGGAAATATTCCAGAAGAAGCCACAAGAATAATCCAATCCCTTAACTCTAAGAATAAATATGAATTGCAGGAGCTTAGCATAGCTGACAGAACTGGCACTATACTAGAGGTGAAGGTAATCACCAAGAGGAACTTGTTGATGCAGCTTGAGGACAAATGCTAAACCATGGAGCTAGCTATAGGCAAGTTCATGGTCAAATTTGATGCTTTGAGGCAAAAAGGATTGCCTAATCCATTAGTAATAAATGATAGGTTAATGCCACATGAAGACTATGACAAGAAAATCAGAGAAGTGGTAAAGGAGCAATCCAATAGTTCCTCTATGAAAGGGATGCCTACAGGAATGGATCTTTACCAAACTTTTGAGAACCTCTTTTACCTCCAACAAGAGGTAAAACATCTTTTTCTAAACAAGCCCAGCTTTGCAAAATACACAGAAGCTGATGAAGTCTACAGAAGAATGGTAAATATTAAATTTCCAGATACAGAGACTTGGGAAAAATTAAATGATTTACTATGCAAATGCAAGGTAAACAGTGGATACAAAGCAGTGAAAGAAAATTAGCAGATCAGCTAAGTCAAAGAGCAACAATGAAAAGGAAAAGTAAAAGAACAGCTAGCGTAGAGCAACAAAAAAGGAGAAAAAGTAGCAAAAGATATGATAGCAGTGCCAAATAAATAGGGACAGCTTGCAGCAGTTACATATTTGTCTCTATCTTCTTGCATGAAGATTTTTCTTTTTCATTGAATAATTCCTAAAACAGTTTGGGAAATTTTGTAATAAGTTTTTATATAAATACTTCATAATTCAAAGTATAGGGTGTGGATTTCTTAACATTTATATTAGTTGTATTGATATGAAACCTAAGGGTTCATTGTACCATTTTTTCAAGTCAGCAGACTGTACTGAGTAATAAAGGCATTGCATTACAGGATTCGTGTGTTGGGCCACTTCAGTGAAGTATTTTCTGTTTGTCAAATTATTATATTCTTAAGTGTTTCCCATACTTGCATGTTATATAAATTGAATGAAATAACTAGAATATTATTAGAGAATTTGTTTAAGTACACTCTGTCTTGAAAATTTATTCATTTTATTTTTTTCTTTTGATATCCAAAGTAGGGAATCCTTCATTGCTATCTAGTTTCGATTGACCTCTATCGTTTCCCTCATTATCCGGTTTGAGGAATCCTTAACGGCTCCTTGACCCCGATAGAAAACCACTTCACCATCTAGCCTAAAATATCTGAAGTTACTCAGCTACCTTGCCCTGTAAAAACTATGTTTAGAACTTGATTCAGTCCTATTTTCTTGACACTTGACCCCATAGCACAATGGTAAAGGACATCCCTCTATCCATCTAAGTCAGTGATTCCACCACCAAATCAAAATCAAAACCCAATCAAAGCTTAAATAACTAGCCTAAAATCAATTAACTCAACAAAGTTAAATCATAAAGAGAGAGCCCTCTCTGAGCATTAGGAAGGCTAGATCCTGATCTCAAAAGTAGGTTTGTGGTTACCTCTAATATTTCTTTTGACACAAGATAACAACCATAGGGAAATTTTAGAGTGATAATATATCATAGGACCAAGTGAAGCTGGTTTGAAAACCCATCTATTTTAGTATGGAATCTTCCTCTGAGCCAACTGATCTGGTGTTGCAAATGAATGGCCCAACTTATGCTTTAATATTAAACTGCGATTTTCTCTTTCCTGAGATGAAATGTAGCTCATCCATATTCATCATTTTCCTAATATATTCCAAAGAGAAAATTCTCATTGGAACATACTTTGGCAACTTATATGGAGCCAACTCACACCCATATACTATGATGTCTGTGTAGTTCTGGTAAAGATACCAATCTCCTATTCTAACTTGATCACTAAGGTGAAAGATCCTCTTGTTTTCGGGACTGACTCTTGGTTCACTTTTATTGTTGAAAAATTGTGCTATTGGGTGAATGAAACAGTGTATGAAATCTGCAAATTTGAACTCAACTGAGTTCTTTCTTATCAACAAGGTCCAATGAATAACTAATTGATCTTCTTGTTGCTCATCCTACTTGTGCAAAACAATGGGCAATTTGTCTCCCTACTAAAAAATAAACATGTGAAATAAGATAGAAGAGTATTTGAATACTCCTTCCATTATGATATTCATAAGCTTCTCATGCATAGCATCAGCCAAAAATTGACTGTAGTTATACATGAAGGTAGGCTTGTTTGCTTTTGAAAATATAGACAAATAACCTAAGATAGCCTCATCTACCCATTCATCTGATGGGTAGCCTAATAGGCAGGAAATGAGAGAAATAATTTTCTTGGCTCTCTTTGGAAACATGGATGCTAAGTAAGGAGGATTTTTCTTAGGAAGCTTAGCATCTTCAGTGAGAAAAATCTCAAAGATCTGAGCTCTTTAAGGGAATGTAAGTTTATGATATAGGTCAATCAGAGTTGCAGGGGAGAAAAAGATGAGGGAATCACTCTCAGATATTAAAAGCATTTTGTTTATGGCTTCAGTAGTGATGGTTATCAAAATTTCACCATTCTGAGCCACTACTATTCTTTTTAAGGGATTATACTTGGATTGACACCAAATAACCAAATCAGGGAAAGAATGAGCTTGGGGAAACATGTACAGAGGAAGGTTTGATTCCCAGAGGGTTATTTCATCCTCTGAATCAAGGTATGTTTTCTTGAGCCAATTGTGTAATTCAAGCATATCAAATTCACACTTAGTATCGATGGTTTGAAGTATTGATCGGTTAATGGGATATGGTCTAGGTCAAGAGGATCAAGAATTTGCGGGTTTTCCTGTGTTGAAGAAGAACCAATGGAAGATTTTTCCTTCTTCTTATGAGCCATAATATTAGACAGAAATGGTAATATGATATAAAACTACAGAAATAGATGAGAAATTATTCAAGTTACAGACTTGGCTCAATAATGAATTTGTAGGAAGCTGAATAATTTAGAAGCAATGGAATGGTAAGAAAAGCAGCTGTAATGGGGATAATGAGTATTTATAGGGAAATTTAAGCTACCGTTACAGCAGAAGCAGTTAATAATGGCAAATAGGAAAATTAATAACTTAACGGGAAAGGGTTATAGCAATGGATAAGCATTTACAGTGAAACAGGAAAGCATTTATTCAGCAACAGATAGCGGGAACGGTTAATGAGAACGGGTATGAAAATAGGTGGATGGCACGTGGCATGAAAGGATTTGACGAATGTGGCATGGGAAGATTGGATGTTGAGGTGGTATCGGAAGACGTGGGAGTGAGAATAGTGGATTTTGGAGGGGGGTTGTGGTAAGTAGTTTAGAGAAGGGGGTGTGAAGCGTTTAGAGGGCGACACGTAGGTGGGGTGCCCGAGTGAATGAAACCACTTTTCACACCCCACCCCCACTGTTATCTCATTTCGTAGCGGAGGGGTGTGAAGTGTTTCCCTACCGTTCATCTGAGTGGGAAGAGTGGCAGCCATTGATTTCAGTTTGATCATTAACACTTGTCGACAAAAGATTTTGACGTATGAATTTGATCATAAAGCATTAAAACTTTTTTTTACAATAGTTAATCACCTCTTAACTGGGGTAATTAACGATAAAATAAAAATTAATCTAATAATTACTTAGGCCAAAATTTAAGCATATTAGGCCTTTTATTTATCCTAATCTATCCTAATTTCTGATTTTCAAGCAAGATTAAACTATTTGGTTGAATTTATTCTCTAATCTAATATAAAAATCTAGAATGATCTGATCAAGATTAAATAGTTTGATTTAGATCAAAAGAAAAGGTTGTGGCATAAAAACAAATTGCACATAAAACCTTTATTATTAAAAATGAAATTTATTCATTAATTGGAAACAAGCACACTTATGCAAATCTTTTGACTTTCTTTTGATGGAGTTTTATTTCATTTTTGTTTTCTATTTTTTCAAATATTCATTTTTTCTTTATTTTTTAAAATACCCTCTTTTGTAAAATAAAACTAACTTATCAAAAATAAAGCATGTTACAACACTGGCTCCAACTAGGTATTGCTTCCTCCTATAGGATGCAAATAACTTGCAGGCCCATGTGCCTTCTCCTCAGGCTAATGGGGCTTTCTGTTGAAACAAATTCACACTTCATGTAAAATAAAACACTCCAATAAACTACAATGATGATGGAATGAAAACCTATCAATATTGAATATAATGTTTCAAGTATCTCCCATTGACAGGAAATGAGGAGTATTGTCCTTCCAAATTCTATAAAATGAAAGAGTTGTTTCCCTTAGCTTGAGAAATACTAAATGGTCCCAACCAAAGGTTTTCAAACTTGCCATGTTTCCCTTTGTCTTCTCTTATAGAATCCCATCTTAATACCAAATCACCTTTTTTAAAATATCTTTCCCTAGCCTTTCTGTCAAACAAGCTTTTCATCTTATTCTGATATTTCTTAAGCTTATAATGAACTTCATCCCTACCTTCATTTAGTTCTATTATCTAATTAATCCTTCTAGTAAACTCATCTAGTTCCTCATTGGTTTCTTGCAAGAACTTCATGACAGGAAAAGTTAAATGTGTGGGAAAGATTGCTTCCTTTCCATAAACAAGTTGAAAAGGAGATTTACCTGTTGATATTTTGGGTGAAATCTTGTTGGCCCAAAGTGCATAGTTGAGATGGTTGTCTCAACTCCTTTTATGATCCTGCAACACCTTCTTAATAACCTTAACCAAAATTTTATTTGAGGACTCTGCCAGTCAATTTCCCTATGGATAGTGTGGCGTGGAATGATGTAACAATATTTGATATTTTTGACAAAATTCAATCATCTTGATGTTGTTGAATGTTTTTGCATTGTCTTTGACTATCTGCATTTGGCATCTAAATCTAGACAATATATTCTCTTCAACAAATTTGATGACAATTGTATTTGTTGCATTTCTTACTGGGATGGCCTCTACCCATTTGGTAAAGTAATATGTGGCATTCAATATCCATCTATGCTAACTGCTAGATGGAGGATGAATTTCACCAATGAAATCTAATCCCCATTGAAGAAAAGGTTCTTCAACCATCACTGGAACCATTGGAAGCATTGTTAATATTTGTTTTCCTGCAAACATTAGACACTGAATACAACTCCTAACTTTGGCTTCCAGTTGAGCAAACAAAAGAGGCCAACAGAACCATGCTCTTAAAATTTTATAATTTGTTGCTCTCCAAGCATAATATCCTCCACATATTCCTGCATGGAATTGATCAATGATCCCTTCAATTTCATTTTCTATTAAGCAAAGTAAAAGGATATTAAGAGGATCCTTCCAATATAAATTTGCATTCACAATACAGTACTTCACAACCTTCAATTTTAGTGTTTACACTAGTTCTTAGTGAATTCAGATGGACATTCAAAATATTTAAGAAAGCTCACAATGTCAGAGTACCAATCTGATAATAACAATTCCTCATCAATGTGAATAGGAATTCATTGATCTGATGCATAAGGTTCTTTTGGATTCTCTTGTGTTGGGCTATCAGAAGGTTCTTGTGAATTCTCATGTGTTGGGTTGTCATAAAGTTCTTGTGGATTCTTCTGATTTGGGATTTCAAAAATAGAGTTTATTCCCAATATTTTGCAATTAGATTCAGCTAAGAGATTGGCTAGGCCTTGACCTTTTACCAGTTTGGTAGTCTTGATGATAAGATCATACTCTAAGATTTTAGTTATCCATCTTCCTCTCCTTACATCAATGTTTGGCTGAGTTAGAACAGTTTTGACAACACTATTGGGTACATAGGCAATGATAGAAGAATGTAGGAGGTAAACTCTAAAGGCTTTTAGAGCTTGGACTAAATAATATGCTTGCTTTCCAATAATATCATACTTAAGCTATGCATCTCGCATAACCTTGCTAAATAAAGCAATGGGTTGGTCATCTCCATCTTTGTTCTTTTGTAGAAGAATGACTACTAGGGTTGTCTCAGAAGCAAAATAAAATATACTAAAAGACTCAAAGTAGTATGGACAAGCTAAAATGGGGGCTTCTGCAATAGCCTTTTTGATTTGATCAAATGCATATCTAGAAGGAACAGACCACTTGACTTCATGATTTTTCCTCAACATGTCTGTAATCCTTAACAATTTCAGCATAGTTAGGGATAAACCTTCTTAAAAAATTAATTTTACCAAGGAAAGCTTGAATCTCATTTTTGTTCCTCAATAATGTGAGTGCTTGTATGGCTGAGACTATCTTGGGGTCAATGACTACTCCTTCCTTAAAGATGATGTGACCAAGTAGTTTCCCTTCTTGAAGTGCAAACAATGACTTCTTGGGGTTGAGTGAAGTTCCAAATTTTTTGCACCTGTCAAAAACTTTGCTCAAATGTTTCAAATGCTTATGATCATAATTGGAAAACACAATCAAATCATCTAAATAAATAACAACACACTTATTGATCTTACACATAAATGCCAGATCCATAGCTCATTGAAATGTTTCTCTAGCATTAGTTAGACCGAATGGCATCCGGACATACATAAATGTACCCCAAGTAGTAAAAGAAGTCTCTTCTCTGTCTTCTGGACTAACCATTATCTAATTATATCCTTAGAGATGATTCGTTCAAATTTCTAAAATCTACACACAATCTAATTTCGCCATTATTTTTCTAACAGGAACTAAATTAGCCACCCAATCTGAATATCTTAATGGAACAATTATTTTGGCATCAAGTTGCTTCTTAAGTTCCTTTTCAATAATAGGAAGTAGAACAGGATTAATTCTCCTCAACTTCTGTTTGAATGGTTTTGCTTATAGTTTTAAAGGAATTTTATGCTCAATAAGATATGTGCCATATGTTTTTAATTCATTATATGACCAAGAAAAAATATCCTTGTAGGCCTTAAGGAGAGCTAAATATTTTTACTTAGCTTCTATGGATAGCGATGTAGAGATTTATCTCTCTAACATCTTCAGAACTTCCAATGTTACAGATTTCAATGTTTTCTTCAGGTGAATTTAGTAGTGGTTTTCTAGGAACATCGTTATGATCAAAAAACTTCTCAAGAGGGATTAATCCCTTTGGAATAAAATTATTAAGCAATTGTATAATATTATGATCAGCAGTTTTGGTTTCTAATTGAGATGTTAGATTTTCATTGTCTGCTTCAAGATGGTCAAGTTGTTATTCATCAACCTGTAAGTTTGAAAATTCATTAATGACTTGAAGAAAGGATTTAAGCTATTCATCGTCATCAAAAAAATTACAGTGCTTAATGTTGTCAGGAATAAAAGGTTTATACTTTACATGAATCTGGTACTGGACAAGAGTTGGATCAGGGACTTTAAAAGAACTGGAAGAAACTACCAGGGAGACTGCTTGTATAATTTGGTCTCTAGAAATAGCAGAAATATTAAATGCTGCAAAGAAATTTTGAATTGAATCCCAGATTTCATTCCTATAAGACTTGAGTCTAGTGTTCTTTTTTTTGGCATTGATTTCTAACTTGTTTAATAATAAGTTTAGAATTAGAAAATACACTTAAGTTTTTCACCTTTAAACTTCTAGCTAATTCTAGGCCTAGCAAGAAAGCCTCATACTTGGCTACGTTATTAATTACATCAAATTCAAGCTTGTATGATTGAGTGATATTCTCTTTACCTGGAGAAATTAACACAATTCCAGTTTTTGCTCCATCCTTTGAGAAGGAACCATCAAAGTATAATTTCCATATATTAGTCTTAATGGTTTTAGGCTTGTCAACAATGTTTTCTATGGTTAATTGAGTACTTTGTGAACTATTCGGTGATAACTCAAAACATCCAAAATCTTGGTCCACTACATATATGGGATGATTCCTTGATTGGTCATATTTACAAACAGTGTGCATTAATCTAACCTCTCTATATAACCTAAGATGTTCACCTCCAAAGATAGGGAAAGTTGCAGATGACATGTCCATTTGTAAACTTCCTCCTAGCTTTGTACAACAGGATCTTGATAGCAACATACCAAATTTAGGAGGAATTTCTGTGACTACTATGTCTAGCACAACACTTTTGATAGGAATCTGAGCTAATGTGACCACTAGATCCTTTATCAATCCAAGACAGGGTACTTTCTTGGAATCAAAAGTATAGAGATTGTGATAGGTCTAGTGACTTCTAAATTTAACTGGTCCATGATCACTTTAGGCATTAGATTATGGGAAGTCCTAGAATCTACCATACAATTGTATAACAGGAAATCATGAATCTTAAGAGTCACATAGAATGGTGGGACATTCTCATTTATCATATCAGAGTAGGGCCAAATGTTGAAAATGGCAACAAGAAATGCTAAAAATAGCATTGCTATAAATAGCATTTCGAGATACATTCCAATTTTAGTTAGTCCCTGAACTAAAATTGAGAATTAAAATTCGAATTTGATCTAAGCAGCTATTTGAAAATTAATTAGTAAATTCATCTTGAGTTAATTAGTTGGAGAAAATCAAACATAAAGTCTATGTGAAGACATGCAACAGTTTCTCCATTGATTGAGGAATTTATCCCTCAGTTAAGGAGATGAGGATGAGTTGTAATTAGTTAGCTCAGTTAACTAAGTTAAGTCCAGTTGGCTTAGTTCAAATATTTTGTTGAACTAATTATGAGTTCAGTTAGTTAATGCATGCATGCATGTAACTGCTGCTCTCCAGATAACTAAATATTCTCTCATAAATAACTCATGCATGTCAGTTCAGTCAGAGACCCAGTTGAGATCAGAGGAAGGGATAGTGTACTATCAGTTTGAGGAATTTTACTATATAGGAAACTCATCCATGCAGAAGGAATTATCTCCTTCAGGATTGCGTAGTTATTTCTGAGTTTGGTGAGTTGTGTGAGTTGTGTGAGAGGTCAATTCACACAAGTGGCAGCTAGAGGACCCAGGAGAAACTACGCAAGGAAATAGGAGGCTTTGAGGACTAAAGGAAGGAATATGTGTTGTCTATTCAGTCTATGAGAAACATTGAGGGATTGTACTAAGAGCTAGATAGCTTGTGAGATAAATCTTTGTGTAATCCGGAGATATTTCCACTTGTATGATAATACAGAGATCGGGGTTTTTAGCTGAGGCTTTCCCCAGAGTATTCTTCTTTGTTCATGTGTGATTGATTTCTCATTCTCTGTTATATGTGTTCTATTTGATCTTTCTCAAAATTGATTAAGCTTCCGCAAGTTTGTTTGTAGAAGTAGATCAAGTATTTTGCTTTAGTATATTGCATTATCAAGTGATCTACAATGAGAAATTCTACACCAAAGACTACTAAAGGTTTCTCATCTTGCAAACTAATTACATCCCCTTCAACATCTACACTAGATGACTGGATCCACTTAGAGAATTGGTTTTTGTAGCCAAGGTTTTTTTACAGTTCAGCTAGGGGAATTGGTATTTTGACTCTTTCCAACTCTTTTTCAAAATTAAAGTCTGTTAAGACAGTTTTATCAATTTGGCTAGTCTCAGTTGTTTGGTTTAATGGTTGAAGGATGGTTGCCTGAGTTTTAGGAGTTTTAATGTGAGGTTCATTTATTATGGGATTTTTTTGGAGGCCTACCAGGCCCTAATCATAGTCTCAAATCATATCTCCTATTTAACTCTACAATCAGGAACTTTGAAAAATCATGATATTTAGAAATTTGAGAATTTTCATGATCTAAAGAAGATTGATTTGAAGGGAGAGAAATAATAGCATTTGGTGAAGACAAATGATCAACATGATTAATTTTTTCAGAAATGAAAGGTTCATTATCATCTGGTGGTTGATCATTAATTAACAAAGGGGGTTGAATTTTTTGATCAATATCAGGTCGTTGTAAAATCTAAGTTTGAGGAGCTCTTCTAAACTTACCCTCTGGTCTAGTAGCAGTTTGTTGTACAATTCTTGGTTGGGTTTCTAATATTCTATCTTAGAAATCCTATTAGAAAGGTTCCTAAGTAGAGATGTGATTTCATCAATTTTTTTATCATCATTTTTGCACTTGGAGGAAGAACCTTCCTCCTTAACCTTCATCTTTCTTTCAACCTTTTCAACTTTAGCCTTTAGTTTAGAATATGTTGATATATTTGCTTCAACCTCTATAGCTTTAGTCTGCATATCTTGCAAAGTATGGGATGTTCTTTTTTTGAGAATGACCGCAAATTCATCATCAAAGGCTTTGGAAAATATAACTTTGGCTGATGTGACTAGAGGTTTGCAATCAAGAGGCATCTTACGGTAAAGCTTATTGACTATTTTTATAAAGTCTGTTACTGGTTCACCGGGGTTTCTTTTTAATTCTTCAAACTCAGTTAGATAATAGACCGGATCTTTCTTGACGCCCCATTGATTTTTGAAAATGGTGATTAATTCATTCCAAGAATGAATTGAGTCAATTGCTAATTGCCTAAACCAAATTCTAGCATTACCTTCTAATGATTGTACAAAAAATCACATATATACATCCTCATGCTCTATATTCATATTATCTGTGAAATATAAAAAGGTAGCTAGATGATCTTCTACAGGCAAACTAGTTTCCCCATTAAACCTGGGAAAATGTTTCAAATATCCATCAAGAAAATTGTTGAGTTGGTTGGGAATATTCAAGGCAGCATATCTAAAGGCCATATCTAAAGATGAAGATGATGATGAATTAGTAGGAGATGTAGGAGATGATGTAGTAGAGGATGAAGAAGAAGGTGGTGAAGCTATTGGTGAAGATGGTGGTGTTATGGTAGGAGGGGAAGGATGAGAAAGAGGAGGATACCTAAAAGTTTTAAGAGGTGTTTTGATTACCAACTTCTGAACTTATGTTTCAACTTGTTATTTATTGTCAAATAGGGGGTTTGAATACATAGAAAAAGTTTCTTCAGGTTGTGCAAAGGTAGATGGGAATGTATAATGGGTGGGGGGAATAAAATTTGTGGGTTTTAGCTTTGGTAAATGTACATTCATCTCCTCTTCTGACTTAGAATAATATGAAAATATTTCAAGAAGCTTGTATGATTCCAAGGATTAGACTAAAAGAGTTGACTGCAGATCAACTACTTTGTTTAAAAGATCTAGAACCCTATGTGTTAGATCTTCCAAATCTAATTGGGATGGAATAGCCCTAAATGGATCAGATGTTGAAATTTCTTCAGGTTGTAATGGTACAGAAGAGGAAGTAGAGGCTTATAATCTCCTTCTAAATGAGGCTTCTCTAACTATTCTTTCTGGATCAGATAGTGGGGAAACTATTTGGGAATCAAAGTGAGACCTGGTATGTTTTAAAGGAACCATCTTGATCGGTGGAGTCGCCAGGTGAAGGATTTTAACCTATGGTTTCTTTATTCACCTTAAAGAAATAGTTTATTAATCATTGTCTTAGGGAAACTAATCAATTTCACTCCCTGGAAGTGGCGCTAGCTCGATGTTGTCTTCTGATATGACTCTAGGTCAATTAGTCATGATAGAACATCTACAATATTATGGTTGTTTTTTTAATTTTTTGGATGACCTTAGTTATGAATGATTTGAAAACGAGTGCTCGAACCTATTTACTTGCAGAATTAATTAAAAGGGATTCTTATTTGTCCAAAATAGCACTTTGATTTAATGTGGATGATTAGTAGAATTTGTTGAAGTATAACTTGTTAAAAATTCAGACGGAATATTTAATTGGCCATAAGAATGAATATAAGTAACCACTGTTTACTTACACAACAAAATATATTTAAGCAAATGCAAATGGTGTGGAAATTAATAGATAAAGGGGAGTTTACAATAACAAATAGCTTCATAAACTAGTCCCTGATTAGTATTTATAACTCCACAGGGGATCTAAGTTTGACTGAAACTTAGTTTGATCTTACCCAGGTATTTTCATAAAGAATTAAATATATAAAGAAAACATTATGAAATATCACAAAGAAAAACTCACAGGAAGGACAAGCTATAGAAGGCAAAATCATAATCCTTTTATTACTGCAACAAATCTCCAATTCGATTACAATTGTTGAAAAGTGTGCAACAAGAAATGCTAAATTTAGAATGTGCTAAAAATAGACCTGCTAAAAATAGCATGTCTAAAAATAGCAGTTTGGCTAGTGAGGTCATTGCCCACATTGGGTGAGAGGTGAAACTGCTAAAAATAGGAAGTTCTAAAAATAGCATTTTTGGGTCCCTTCCTATTTATAGCAGTCCCTAGTCTATCTATAGGAAGTAAAATTAATTTTGGTCTTAACAGCAGTTTAAAATATTAATTAATTAATCTTCATGAGTTAATTAATTATGAAAAATTAAACTTGAAGTCTTTGTGAGACCATGCAATTATTTTCTCCCTTGATTTAGAAATTTATCCCTTGATTAAAGGAGATAAGGTTCAGTTCTATAATGAGAGAATCAATTGACTTAGTTCTAACTAGTCAAGTCCAGTTAGATTATTTTAACAAGTTGTTAAAATAATAAAATATAGTTTGTTAATGTTCGCATGCATGTGACAACTATTATTTTAGATAACTGAGGATTCACTCATGGATAACTGTTGCATGTCAGTTCTGTCAGAGACCCAAGTTGAGATCAGATGTGGGATAGTGTACTATCAGATGCTTAACTATTTCTAGTAAGTAGTTTTTGCATGGTTGAGGAACTATTATTCTCAAGGAATACGTAGTTGGACCATTGGTTGTTTTTGGTATGTTGGAATTAATAGCATATGCTTTTGCTATTATTTCCTAAGTAAACTACGTACGTACCATAGGGAAAGCCTATATAAACAGGGCTTGGGTGGTTCATGAGACATATCTTTATATCTTCATAGTTCATTGAGAACTGAATAGCTTGAGAGCTAATTCTTCTTGTATTGTGAAGAGGATTTCCACTTGATTGATAATACATGGTTGGGGTTTTATGTTGGTGCTTTCCCCTAGATATATCTTGTGTTATGTGTGATTAATTCTCTTGATTAGTTATGCATGTTTCTACTTGACGTTGCTCATGATTTCGATTATGCTTTCGCTTAATGTTTTGTAGAAGTAGAACAAGTATTATGCTTTAGGACATTTCATATATCGGTTTGTTCTACAGGTGAAATTTCTATAACAATTCTACTCCAAAGTTCATACAAGGTTTCAGCCCATAATAACTCAAATGAGGAGCTATTTATACAAAACTAAATATCTGTTAGAGATATTTCTTACAACATTTTTACAAAAATAGTAAAAGATAATAGGAAATTGAAAACTTCTAAGTGGTGCACTATTCTTTAGGAATCTGTTGATGACTGGTCCCCAAAAAGTGATGCCCAGTTGTCTGACAGTTGAAGATGAAAATTACTCAATTACTTCACGGGACTGATCCCATATTTGTTCACTTGGTATGGTGAGATTTACCAATTTCCTGTAAACTTCATCTACTTCTGTGTATTTCACAAAAGTGGGCTTATTTATAAAAATATGTTTTATTTCATGCTTAATGGTCAAATCAAAATCAAAATATTCTAATGCTTGCTTCCCTGTAATGTGCCCTTTTATGCCTACAAAACTTGATCTTTCAATTGCTATGTTGTAAAGTTTCTAGCAGTAATCATCCAAATTGATAAACCTATCATTTCGAGCTACTAATCTCGAAAATCCTCTCTGATTAAGTAAATTAAACTTAAACTGAAACCTTTGAACAAAGGTCCTTAATGATTGACATTTAGTTTCTAGTTGTGGCATGAAGCTCTTCTATTGGAGAACATTCTTGATCTCCAAAATGTTTTATGCTCTGTCTAAAAATTGTATTTGCTCCAACTCTATCCTGCTCTTTAAATTAAGAACTCTAATCATATAAATAGCCTCACTTTGTTTATCTTTAAGCAATTATTTCACTTAATCAATTGTTACTTGACATTTGTTGATGAGTTCCTCTTGCATGAAAACGATCTAAATGGATGGCCATATTTCAGTTATGGCTTGACTAATGTCTGCTCAAATTCTTTCCTTGGCTTAGGCTAAGGTCTGTTCCATCAGTGACTCACTCTATAGTTATTCGATCGTTCTATTAAACCTATGTGTTTTCTGCATTTCCTGAACATACAAACTGTCATTCTCTATTTTATCTGCTTCCAAAGTCTAGAATTTCTTATGGAGCCTTTCATTCTCTTTCTTTTGATGAATGAGTTCCTATGAAATTTTGTTCAAATCCTCTATTGTTGATGTAGATTCCCCTTGGGCTGATGAATATGTAATAGGAATAGTTGTGATGGGGGCTATAGATAATTGAGTAAATTGCTCTTTTTCTTTAAGAAACTTCTCGATATGTTCCTCCATGGTTTTAATCTGTACATTTTGCTCAATTATCAGTTGGATCATTTCTTCCTTATGTTGTTCAGTCTCTACTATTTCCTTAGTCTAGGGGTCCTCTGTAGAAAGCATTTTTGACTATTTTATCAATGTTGCAATATCTGTGTAATTCCTTCTGATTATATGTTTTGTTGTTTTTACATCAGTAGGGTCATATCCTATTTTAATGACTAAGTCCTCCAATGCCTTAACCCTATTATCCTTAGTGAGAGATGATGTTTTCTCAATTTCAATTGGGACTACACATTGAACAGAGTAGTTTCAAACTTAGACAATGCCATAGCAGTGTTGGTCATGGTTGAGAACAACATCTCACCAGACTGCCTATGCATGTCCATTTGGTCAATTGGATGAATCTGATTGGCATCAAACGAGAATATAGTTTTCTTATAATCAGAAGAACCTTTGGGAAAAGATACTTGACCCTGCAGAAAGGCCATATACATTCTTCCCTTCTCACTATCAAATGTTGTCAATAACCTGTGTTGTGAAGTGGAAGTCTGCTTCTAGAACTGTGCATAGACATTAGCTTTTAAATCTTCATTCTTCTGCTTGATCTCAAGAAAGTTATTGAAAAATTTTGACTCCTTTGTTTCACTTGGTCCAATAGACTGAGTAATTTCTAGCAAATTTTGTGAAGCAGAAGAGAAAGAAGGAGTAGTAATTACATGCTCCTCAATTCCTATAGATACCTGTGAATCATCTAGATTGATGACAACAGGATCCTTTTGATCTTGAGTTGCAGTAGTAGTAGTACCCTTTGATTCAATCCTTGGTTTCTTCTGGTAATGGATGAATTCCTTTTCTCCAATTGTTGATGGTAATGATCCTTCTCTAGGCCTTTTTCCAAGCTTAGTTTGAGAAACTAGAGTCTGATGAGTAAAAGGAGGCAAGACTTGTTCCTTTGCTTCTTGAAGAGTATTCTCTTCCCACTGTTCCTGATTTCTAAATTTCTCAATCTCAGGCCTCGGTATGTGATTATAAGGAGTAGTCTTAATCTCCACCCTTAAATCTGAAATAATGTTGAATGGATCATAGGACCAAGTGAAGCTAAGTTGAAAACCCATTTATTTTAGTATGGCATATTCCTCTAAGCTAGTTGATATGGTTTTGCAATTTAATGACCCAACCTGTGCTTTAATCTTAAACTATGATTTTCTCTTTCCTAAGATGAAATGTAGCTCATCCATATTCATCATTTGCCTGATATATTCCAAAGGGAAAATTCTCATTGGAACATACTTTGGAAAATTATATGGAGCCAACTCACACCCATATACTCTGATCTCTATGTAGTTCTGGTAAAGATACTAGTCTCCTATTCTAGCTTGATCACTAAGGTGCAAGAACCTATTGATTTCGAGACTGAATCTTGGTTCACTTTGACTGTTGAAAAATTGTGCTATTGGGTGAAAGAAACAGTCTATGAAATCTACAAATTTGAATATAATTGAGTTCCTTCTGATCAACGAGGTCCAATGAAGCATTGATTGATCTTCTTGCTTCTCATCTTGCTTGTGCAAATCAATGGGCAATTTGTCTCCCTGCTGAAAAATAAACATGTGAAATAAGACAGAAGAGTATTTGAATACTCCTTCAATTGTGATATTCATAATCTTCTCATGCATTGCATCAGCAAAAAATCAATTGTAGTTATACATGAAGGTAGGCTTGTTTTCTTTTGAAAATATAGACAAATAACCTAAGATAACCTCGTCTAGCCATTGATCTAATGGGTAGCCTAACAGGCAGGAAATGAGGGAAATGATTTTCTTGGCTCTCTCTAGAAACATGGATGCTGAGTAAGGAGGATTTTTTTTGGGAATCTTAGTGTCTTCAGGGAGAAAAATCTCAAATATCTGAGATCTTTGAGGGAATGTAAGTTTATGATATAATTCAACTAGAGCTGCATGGAGAAAAAATTGAGGGAATCACTTTTAGTTAACAAAAGCATTTTGTTTATGGATTCAGGAGTGATGGTTATAATAATGTCACCATTATGAGCCACTACTACTCTTTGCAAGGGATTATACTTGGATTGACACCAAATAACCAAATCGGGGAAAGAATGAGCTTGGGGAAACATGTATAGAGGAAGGTTTTATTCCCAGAGGTTTATTTCATCCTCTTAATTAAGGTATGTTTTCTTGAACGAATTTTACAATTCGAGCATGTCAAATTCACACTCAGTATCTATGGTTATGAATTATTGATCAGCTAATGGGATATGGTCTAGGTCAAGAGAATCGGGAATTTGTGGGTTTTCCTGTGTTGAAGAAGAACAAGTGGAAGATTTTTCCTTCTTCTTAGGAGCCATAATATTAGACAGAAATGGTAATATGACAAAAAATTGTAGAGATAGCTGAGAAATGATTCAGGTTACAGACCTGGCTCTATAGTGAATTTGCGGGAAACTGAATAATTTAGAAGCAATGGAACATTAAGAAAAGCAATTGTAACGGGGACAATGAGTATTTATAGGGAATTTAAGCTATTGTTACAGCAGAAGCTGTTAATAATGGGCTAATCAGAAAATTATTAACTTAATGGGAAAGGATTGTAGCAATGGATAAGCATTTATAGTGCAACGGGAAAGAATTTATTCGGCAATGGATAAAACATTTATTCAGCAATGGATAAAGCATTTATTCAGCAATGGATAGCGGGAATGGTTAACTAGAACAGTTATGAAAATAGGTGGAGGGTACATGGCAAGAAATGATTGGACAAAGGTGGCGTAGGAGGATTTTACATTGAGGTGGTATTGAAAGACGTGGGAGTGGGAATAGCGGATTTTGGAGTAGGGGTAGTAGTAAGTAGTTTAGAGTGGGGAAGGGGGGGTGTGAATCATTTACAGGGCGAAATGTAGGTGGGGGGGGATAGGTGAATGAAACCAATTTCCACACCCCCCCCCCCCCCCCCCACCATTGTTTTCTCATTTCGTAGCAGGTGGGGTGCAAAGTTCTTCCCCGTTGTTGATCTGGGCGGGAAGAGTGGCTGTCATTGATTTTGGTTCAATCATTAACACTTGCCGACAAAAGATTTTGTCATATATGAATTTGATCATAAAGCATTAAAACATGTTTTTTTTATAGTAGTTAATCACTTCTTAACCGGGGTAATTAACGACAAAATAAAAATTAATCTAAACATGACTTAGGCCAAAATTTAAGCATATTAGGCCTTTTATTTATCATAATCTATCCTAGTTTCTTATTTTTAACCAAGATTAAACTATTTGGTTGAATCTATTCTCTAATCTAATATACAAAAATTTTAAATGATCTGATCAAGATTAAAAAATTTGATTCAGATCAAAATAAAAGGTTGTGGCATAAAAACAAAGTGCACACAAAACCTTTATTATTACAAAATGAAATTTATTCATTAAGTGGCATTTAAACAAGCACACTTATGCAAATCTTTTGAATTTATTTTGATGGGGTTTTATTTCATTTTTTTCTGTTTTTTCAAATATTGATTTTTTCTTTATTTTTTAAAATACCCTCTTTTGTAAAACAAAACTAACTTATCAAAAATAAAGCATGTTACAACACCTCACTCTAAAAGAAACTACACTTTCTGAGCTTAGCATACAATTGATGCTCTCTCAACAATCCCAACGCTGCTACTAAATGCTCAGCATGATCGTCCTCATTTTTAGAATATACCAATATATCATAAATGAATACAATAAAAAAATTATCCAAAAATGGATGCAACACACTATTCATCAAGCACATAAATGTAGTTGGAGCATTAGTCAAACCGAATGGAACTACAACAAACTCATAATTCCCATACCTAGTCTGGAAAGTTACCTTGTAAATTTCTTCCTCTTTGAAGCGTACTTGATGATATCTGGATCTCAGATCAACCTTTGAGAAAACTTCTATTGCCTTCAGCTGATCAAACAAGTCATCAATCCTCGGCAACGGATACCTATTCTTGATGGTCACTTTGTTCAGCTACCTATTTTCAATGCATAATATGAGAGTTCCATATTTCTTATTTGCGAATAATACAAGTGCACCACAAGGTGATGCACTTGGCCTAATGTATCCCTTGTCCAACATTTCCTTTAACTACAACTTCAACCAACTCTGGTGTGCTCATCCTATAAGGTGCCTTTGATCTTGGAGTTACCTCTGGCACTAACTGAATAGAAAAGTATACCTCCCTATGAGGTGGAAACTTTTATATGTCCTTAGGAAATACATCCTTGACCTGCTGTAGAACTTGGTACTTGTTCAACACATATGCATCCTCAACTTCCTTACCCTTGTCACTAGAAATGTGAACTGCAAATAACAGACACTCTTTCGTATGACAACCCTTTGCCTGCATATCTGTCACCATCCTAACTGATGTGGCTTTCTTCTTACCCTGTAAGACTCTTGGTTCTCCATTTTCATCAACACACTCAATGGCTTTGTCATAACAATCCACTTTGGTCCTATGAAGATACAATCAATCCATGTCCAACAACATATTGTATGACCCCAACAGTAATACATTCAGGTGTGTTGTGCTAGGCATACCATTCAAATCAAATGCATAAGATCTTACCCAAAGATGCACTCGCTTGTTTGTACCTGTAGCCAACTACACTAACCAGGATTATGCATGCAATTCCTTATTCAAAACACACTTATCCACGAAGTCGAGACTAAGATAGATATAATTAGATCTAGGATCAATTAAAATAGAAATAACTTGATCACAAACCTTACCATCCATCATAATGATAGATTCCTGGTGCTTTGCTTATCTTTTGTCCACGATTGCATAAATACGAGGAATAATCTACCCCACATCCCCAATAGTATGTGCCTCCTATGCACTGTATATATTAGGCCTACCACCTTGATTTTGTGGAAAATCTCTCCTCAGGTGTTCCTCACCACATGTCCAGCACTTTAACTGTCCAATACCATTTCCTTTATGTTGTTGTTGTGATCCATGCCCTTATCTAGCAGCATTAAACATTTTTTTAGGTGCCACATTTTCTTTTTCCTCTGCATTTTGAGGCCTTTCTCTCTTAGGATTCCATTTACCTTTAAATTTGTCTTTTCCTTTCCATCCTTGTTGACATTCTTTCTTATGCTTTGACTATTGATAGTAATGCTTCAATTTCCCAATAACTTCCTCAAGTGACCGAGGCTCATCATACTCAATCTGATCTCTAAATGCTAATGGAAAACCACCAACAAATCGTTGAACTTTAGCCTTCTCATCTGTAAGATATGGTACATACCTCAATATCTCCAGAAACTTGGTCATGTAATCTTCATCTGTCATTGACCCCATCTTTAGCACATACAATTATTTGGCCTTACTATCATAGTATCTTTCTAACAAGTACTTCTTCCTAAAAATCCTCTTGAACTCATGCCAACTCAAGTCATCTGTCTTGATGTCTCTAACCCACTTCACATCTTCCCACCAAATGTCTGCTTTACCTTTCAAGTTGAAGATAGCAATTATGACCTTCATGTTATGTGTGTACTCATGCAACTCAAAGAATTTGTTCATCCCAAGTATACAAGCCTCTGCATCTTCTAGCTTCTTCACATCTCCATTAAAAGTAGGTGGCTTTTCTTTCTTAAATTAATCTAGTAAGTATCCCCTATCCTCTTCCTATAAGGATGATAACGATGATGATCATGATGCCTCTCAGAACCATAACTAGAATAGTACCTGTACTCTTCACCCCTCCTATTTGGAGTGTCCAAAAACTTGCCATCTCTCACCATGTCAGCTCTATTAATCTTATGTCTACCAGGAGACCTACTTCCATATGCCCCATTAGTTATGTCCTCATGTCCATGGCTGATACGAAGTGGCCCTTGTCAATGCAGGTTTGACAAACCTTGAATGAGTATTGCATTAACCTCTGCTTGTTTCTCTTGTGCTTGTATGATCTTGTCATTGTCTACCTTACAACTCCTTATCTCTTCCTTCAAGCTTCTCAATGTGTCTACCAAATCAGAAGAGTGCTTACCATGCTGCTCATCTGATTCATAGGGAGAGTCTTTGTATTCTACCATCTTTCTAGCCCTTTGATCTCTTTCCTGCAAGGCATACTATGCCAGATAAACTAAATCATAATAAACCAATGTAACTTAATATAATTTGGGGAGGTTACCTCATATGCAAGATCATCGAAATCAATGTGATACATATATAACATAATCATAACAACATATAGACATGTACAAATAAGTGCATCAACATATAAACATCATTCTAGTTAGAGTCCAGTCATCCATTAGAGGAATTTTGAGGTCTAAAATGGGCCTCCTAAGAAAAATGTACAACAAAAATAAACTTTATAATAACCAATAAGATTCAAGATGATGATGTCAACCATGAGGGATGATTCACCATTTTTGGAGTAAAAAGGTAAAAAGACTAAAAAATAATAAAATAATAAAACTATTTTTTCAACTCATATTTTCAATTTATATCCCTAATGCTTTACTCAAATTTCAAGAGAGAGCACTGTTTGGATGCAAAATTTAATTCCTCATCCAAAGATTACCCATGTTGCATACTTTCGATGGACCCTGCTACACGAAAAATGAGAAATACATGAAAAACATGATTGCAATCATGTTTTTTCATGTATTTCTCATTTTTCATGTAACAGGGTTCATTGAAAGTATGCAGCAAGGGTACTCCTTGGATGAGGAATCAAATTTTGCATCCAACGAGTGTTCTTGCTCAAATTTTGAGTAAACACATAGGGAGATAAGTTGAAAGTGCGAGTTGAAAAGTACTTTTTTCTTTTTTCCCTCTAAAATTTGATGATGTAATCTAATTTTATTTTATTATTTCCACTATTATTTTATAATTTCCTTAGGAGGCCCATTTTAGACCTCAAAAATTCCCCTAATGAATGCATGACCATATCGAATACACATACCATGACCTCATGCACGACAACAAAAACCATTATGCCATTGTACACATGGCCAGATGCAAACATCAACATGTATAAACAATGCATAATCAACCACACATATACATGAACGCATGTAATCAAGAATTAGTGAACAATACTTGTAACTAAACCTGTAAGAATGGTACATATAACCAAACATATAAGAATTCAACCTAACATGCAAGAATGTAACCAAGTGACCTATAACAACATGTAAGTGACATATAACTAGTCTTAAACTCATTACTGTGGATCCCACAATAAAAACATCAACTTCCACATGGCAACATCACTACAACCATGATCAACATTATGAAAATTCAACAATCACATGGAATGGAAGTGTAAGAGACACACATGTAACCAACATGCATGCATGACCAACACACAACCCACCTAGTCCGAGGGGTGAACCATGTTGTGTTACCACTCTGTAACACCCTCCTCCCACATCTACCAAAGTAACCGGACAACCGAAGTAAACATGTGACGAGACGATACTGTGATTGGATTCAAACTCCTATATGACCTTAAGGAAATGGAATCGATGAAACCACAACATATAGGACTTCCACATTAGCTACAAGACCCCTGAGAACCATTCCAATACTTCAAGAAACTTGCTCTTGGGTCCCACTAAAGTTTTTGATCACTTGACCTCTAGACACTCACATGCTATGGGCATGCCAGCATCCAGGCGCCTTTGGATGCTCTCACAAGCATGCAAGCCAATGTCCAGGGACCATTTTGTCTAGTTTTGTGCCAACATCCCTATGATTTGAGCCAATTTTTCAGGCCCAAAACCCAGGTCATTGCCTAGAATGGAATGACATCTTCAAAGAATTAAAATAACAGGGAAACAATGATGCAAAAGAAATTAGTTGAACAAGCCCTTAACCAAACCCCTACTAGCCATGACAGGCATTTCGCTAAACATATCACAAACATGTAATCTACAGGTGTTAACAACATATTTAAGCATAGGTATCTCGTACTTATCTGAGAATGGCTAAGAACCATTGTTTCCTCATGTCATTTGCTTCATTATTATCTAACAAGTCATATATACATTTTCCATTCATTTACAAGTAAAAACATGATGAGAGCCATACATAGTTGTTGTCATAAAAGATATACATAACCAGCATAGTAAAAACAAAAATACCATAAATACATCACCTATAGAATCCATATATAAACCAGTACATTTACACATGAAAACCAAAGGAATGAATTTCTTATTAATGAATGTAGAAACCAACTGGGGATGGGACTACTACGTTCCACCCAACCATAGATTGGCTAAGCCAAATCTCTCTTCAACCAATCACCCCCCTTGCCATATTGCAAGCATGAATGTGGGACTCATAACCAACTTAAAAGAACCAAAAAAGCATGGATTCTACCGAAGTTCTCCACCTACACCGTGAGGAATTTTAGTGCCTCCTAGTCTCTCGGGCTTTACCATAAGCCACAGTCCAATCTAAGGATCACTAGGCCCTACACCAAGACCCACTCTCTAGACTTTACCATACATCCCATCCTGAGACTACTAGGCCCAACGAAGATAAAACCACCTCTTGGCTTTACCGTATATCCTTCCATTCACTAGCAAGGATTCCTAAGCCCACCAAGGCACACAATCTTGGCTTTACTGCAACCCACAGTATGGCTTAGGGGTTACTAGGCCAGTGTCTTTACCGTGATCCAAAGTCTGGTTTAGGGACTACTAGACCATGTGTTTTTCATTTCGAAGATCCACCCCACTCAAATTCGAATCCATCTGGAAACCCAGCTCAACCGAAGTATGAGAACCCATTTCATCAAGGCTATCATGAAATGGCAAGGCTAGGCTGAGAAACATTGTCACACCTGAAAAAACCCATGCCATAATAGAAAAATAACCACATGCAATACCATGCATGCCAAATATATCGATGAAATCAAACATGTAAATAAATGCCTACAAATAATCCTATTGTAGCTACTTGATTCTTCTTTTCCTTGCATTATCTTCACTTCCTCTTACCTTCTTTGCCTTCTTTGATCCAATGCCCAAGTTCTCCATGAAAACTCTAAGTGTCCAATAGTGAGTGAGAGAGAGAGAGAATAATAAGAGAGCTCCAAAGCTGAACTGACAAAAGGTTACCAACTGATCCTCATAATCCTTTTTACTAAGGAGGGCTCTATTTTCTTCATTATCCATTATTTTCCTTCATTTTCCTCCTCACATGCAACATGTGACCTTTCACCTCCCTTTTCTCCTAATTTCCATTATTTTCATAAATAAATGTGCCAAAATTTCATTTTTCCTTTCCAAAGCCTTAGCCATTTCCTTTTCCAATTTCCTTAGCCATAATAAACCAAATGAACACCCCCCAGGATGTCTTGCCCAACATTCATCTTAGAAAAAGTGTCCCATCAACCGTGGTTATTATTTTTTAACTTTTATTCCATGGAATTTTCACCAGGGTTGTTATAGGGTGAATGTTCCTAGAGATTATTTTGTCAAAATATATCTTGATAAGTCATCAATTATTGCATATTGAAGTATGAAGATCTCAAGTAGCTACTCTCATGTCCTAGTGCCATGCAAAGTTTCTTGATGACCTCCTTGATTGGGTAAAACCTCTTCCAAACCATAAATTATCCTGACTCCATCTCTCTCAAAGGAAAAGACACTAATCCTTCCATAAGTGATCACTTTAAAGAACATATTTTTCTCACCTCCCCTTTTATTTCTAGGCCTAGCCTCAATAGGTCACCTAGGGCATCATTTATATCATGTTCTAGCCATCAAAGTGCTTCAATCTCCTATCCACTATTACCTTCGAGTTTCCTCTAGAGGCCCTCCAAATTTCATGAAATTCTGACAGTGGGATCTCACGATATTGCAAGCCCTAGCTCAAGGATCTTTTTTTGCCCTGGGTTTCCCTTGGATAGTGAACTCATTTAGATCATTGCATTCTATTCCAATAATATTTGTCCATTGATCCTCTTCTCTTCCACAATTAAGTCAAGCCCTTCGTTGAGTGACCAATTCCACTTACATGACCTAATTTTGGGTCCATTTGGTCCCGTGTGGGGCCAAAACTTTATGACTCCAATTCCACAAATATTACATACCAAGTCTCCATAACAATTTATAGGCTTAGGAAACATTTCTTCAAGATAAATTCCTAGAATCTAGCCTCAAGCATCCTTTTATCCCTTCTTAGAGAGCCTACCACCTTGCTTTCCAAGCAAGAAATCCATACAATTGAGTCTTTCTCGTGAATAGGCCTTAGGAATCACTCTCTCTTCATTCATAGATCCATTCTTCCTAGTGATTCCTCCTACATTGAGTCTCCTCCCATTAGGTGAAGGTCTATAAAGATCAGGGAGCCTTAAATGAGGTGATTGTGGGCTCTCATTCCATTGTTTCCCTTTACCTAGTACTTGTTCTATATGATCCCCTCCTAGAACCCCTGCTAGACTTTTTGAGCAGTAACATTTTTTGCATCGTTACCGAGGAAAAGAGATGTGTGTCTTGTTTCAATTATGACATCATTGATATATCATTCTTGGTGACTCCATTGAAAGAACAAAGTCGTAGTTCTTCATTTTACTTTAAGGTCGATGGTTGTAGGGTGAAGCAAGAATTTTTCTAGGCATCCTTAAATTCACCCTGGTGACTCCTAAATAATTTACATGTATATCTCAATAAGATGTCTTTCTTTGATTATTTTCCCGCTTTGGACATCAATAGCATCCCTAGGTACCCTAATAATGTTATAGGAAGGATGGTCTGTGGGGTGCCCATATTTGATGGTGATCCACTCTCTGCAATTGATCATGTGGAAAGTTTTATAGTTCATGCTTCAAAGGAGAAAGTGGTCCACCAACATGTCCTTATACTATTGTTCACGAGCTCTCTCCATGGCCATAAATAATGGTTGCATAATCACAAACCTAGGATCATCTCATCTATTGAGGAGTTCGTTGATGGCTTTCTTAGACATTTTCAAGTATGCCCCGCATTAAGAATTCAAGAGGAAGCCTTCATCAAGTATCATCAAAACCTTGAAAATCTAAGTGATGAGCAGGAAGACAAGTTCTCCTTAGATCCTCTTTTGAGAAGCTTGGGGAAGGTAATCCCATTACCCCATGAGAAGTTGATATTGGATATTACTTTCATATTGGAAAGGAGAAGTGAGAAATTGTTGGTCCTAAATTTGATTGTACTCCCATTTATGATACTGACAAGGAGGATGAGGTTGGGATTTACCTTCCCTTTATTTATGACTACTGATGAGCCCCAATTTTGGTACAATTTGGGCTCATTTTGGCCTATTTTACTTGCTCAAACCATTCATTTTTATTTGCTTATGCATGCATTTCTTAGTTTATTCATGTTGTTTGTAGGAAGAAGGTTAGACACTTTATCTACGTGACTAATGCATTATGATTTCAGGTTTTGGCATTAAAAAGGGAGCAAGAGACAACGAAAAAGGGGATAAGGAGACAATGAGGTGGC
>APFE031212305.1:44431-101230 GCA_000404065.3 Pinus taeda | reverse complement strand
AGGCTTGGGGCCTCATTTTGGTTAGCCAGTAGACAACAAGTAGTTAGTCATTTTTGTAGCTAGTTAGTCATTTTTTTTTAGCCATTAGTTAGCTAGTTTGTAATTCGATTTGTAGGCCATGGATTAGTTTTGCTTTCAGCTCTTTCTCAAGCTCTCCTTGTGGACAGTTTTGATGTAACTTTTCATTCTTGGTTAATAAAGATGGATCCAGCTTTGCACCAGCTCTAAATCTCTCCTGGGAGGCTGTAGTTCTTGGGGTTGGGCCCATCTCAAGCGCCCAGTACCTCCCTTGTTTATATTTATGTGTCTTTGCTGCATTCTCATAATAAAATCTTCTATTTGAATTCATGGCATAAGTAATTTAGGTTGATGCATTTTCGGTTTGGTGACAGTCATAATCATTTGTTTCATTTAAACTCCTCTTTCTCATTCCATTACCATCTCTTCCATCTTGATCACGCATGCAAGCATATCTCCTAGACCTTCCCTTCGTTCTGTCTCCCACTCCTCACATAACTTCATTTCCCAACCTTTCATTGACATAACCATTTACCTTCAACCTACTCCCTACACCCACTTCCCATCTCATTCCTCCACTTCTGAGCCATCAATAGCCTTATCCCTACCTCACATATCTCTTCCTACCATTCCATCACTCCTCCATCACTTCAAACCTTCACGGCCAATCATCCTGTCGAATTGCACAAAACATCCTGTAGAAGACTTACAGGACTATCCTGTAGAAACCTCTGAGTATCCTGTAGGATCCCCTGCAGACATCCTGTAGGAGGCCACTCACTCGGTTTCCGAGGTTTTGAATGTGGAAAACCTCTGTGGATGGATGCTAAGGGTCCATAGGGACCTCACCTAGCCTCCCCAACCTGTTCCACACTTTCCTTCCTTCTCCATCCCAACTGCACAACCAAACCCTAATTAGCACACAATCACAATCATTCCACCCACTTAAAGGAAAAATACAAAAAACATGTCTTTTATGATGCAAGCAGTTTAGATCCATGCATTTTCACTTATCAGAGGTAACAACAGCATTGGTAGAAGTTTCCTTCACGTCATTTGCATTATAGAGGCTAGACTAGTTAAATTAGGGTTTCCTAGGTTTACATGCTTTGATTTGCTTTCAGTTCATTTTTGTCAAGTAGATTAGTCTTCTTTGAGCTAGCTTTCGTCCATCATTGATAAAGCTTCTTCTGTGAGCCCATAGAAGTTGGCTTGAGCCCTAGCGGACTTGTGCTAGCTGACCAAGTGACAGCTGCGACAAGAGCTAGTACTTGTGCATACAGCACCGTCGCTTCCAAGTTTTTACGAACTACCGGGTTGATAAAACGAGAGACAGGAAGCCCCAGGAGTTGTAGCATTATTGTTACAATACTGGAGCTCACCAATTACATATCCATAAATACCCTTGGGAAGGAGGATCATTATTTTCCCTTGCATGAAAGAGGGAAGTTGGAAATAATTGATTCTCCTTTTCTAGAAAACCCTATCTTTGGCACTAATTATGAGTCCCTCACTTCTACCTTCCTTCCTTATGATTCTAGGAGTATATCCAAATCACTTGAGCCTTTAGGATATTATTTTAAGGAAAGGAGCCTCATTGAATACAATACCTCACCTTCCTCATCACCTTTCCTTCTTGTTCATCATTTTGAGTAATCCATAAGTGATTCCCTCACCCCTTTTCATACGATCTCAAGTGACCCTGAGCCCTTTCCCCCTTCTGAGTATAATGTCAAGGAAGAGCCCCTCATTGAATATACTTTATCTCCTTGGACACACCCTTAGGATTATTATCACTTTATGGCCTCCCCTCTCCAATGTGACCATCACCTTGAGAAAACTTTTTGTTGCACTCCTTCCTTCCCTCACCCTTTGTTCCCATCCCATCATGACCTTGTGGCACCCATAAAGCATAATATTATGAACAATGATTTTGATAGGGATTTCTTGGTCTTTTTTATGTGCAGGTAAATAGCCCTTTCTAGGATGACTTGCCTCTCCTAGGGAAAACATGTACTAAGAGGTTTCCAAGTATTTATAGACTCAAAAATGAATTATTTTACAATGTATGTCTTACCAAAAGGGTATTTTAATCATGATGTTGACTCTTTTGACTCATGACAATAAATACTATGACCTAACAAACCCTATAAGCACAAATAACATGCATTAGTGGAAATTTCAGCTTAAAAGTGTTTGTTACTGCCACTTGTGGGTATTGTATATAGGAGAACTTTTTCCCCTAGATGGTCCTGTTATGCAACCAGCTCACAAAATAGAAGAATAGATGGATCAACGACTTCAAAATAAGCATCTTCAAGGGGGAAACCTCCTTTACATTACACAAAATGAAAAATTCTTGGATGATTCAAATGAAAAAACCTCCTTTCTATATATATGATTCTAAGGGGTCACAATATAATCAAAGCCGACATAAACATAATAATATAAGGGTACAACAATAACAATAGTGGGTTTCTATAGGGCACAATAATAACAATGTGGGGACAACAGGGGCACAACAATAACAATAATGGGTTATGATGACAATAGTAATGGGGGAATCACTAGTATTATAGGGACCTAACATGCCCCTCTCCTTAAAAAATGTGTTGTCCTCAACACTTGAGTAGTTATGGATGCTTCTTTATAAAATTCTCATCGTCCCATGTGGTATCTTTGGCGGGTAAGTTCTTCCACTTGATGAGATACTATGAAATTGATCGATATCGTAGCTACCAAGTTCTTTTTCTGTGAATAATTTAGGCTCCAATAGAATTTTCCTCCCTCGTCAAGTTTTGGTAATATTGTTTGAATTGGGAGCTTGTCACCTATAACCTTCTTTAAGCATGAATCATGGAAAACTGGGTGCACTTGGGAAGATGTAGGAAGCTCCAATTTGTATGCCATAGTACCAATATTTTGCAACACCTTGTATGGACCATAATACTTTGGTGATAATTTATTATCCTTCTTAGCTTGCTTGAGGGACATTTGTTTGTATGGTTGTAGCCGTAGAAACACCCAGTCACCTACATCAAAAATTCTTTCGTTACGATGTTGATTTTCTTGTTCTTTCATTCTACCATGCACTAAAGTGAGGTTATCCTTTAAGAGTTGGAGAACCTGTTTTTGATGCTCGATGTGATATTCCAGTGTTGAACCTTAGAATTTCCTCTTAAAGATGTTGTGATGGATGGTGGATTATATCCATAAAGTGCCATAAATGGGGTCATTTTTGCTACAGTATGGAAGGAAGTGTTATACCACCATTCATCTAGAGGAAACCACTTGAACCATTGTGTTTGTTTATGAGATGCAAAGAAACGAAGATATCCTTCCAAACATTTTTTCACCATCTCAGTTTGCCCATAAAATTGAGGATGATAAGATGAACTATGAGCTAACTGAGTACCCAGACAAGAAAATAATTCAATCCAAAAATTTCCAATGAAAATGGGATCTATGTTGCTTACAACAATCTTTGGGTTTCCATGTAGCTTTTGAATTGTTTCCATAAATTCATCAGCAACTATACGGGCTTTAAATGGATGAGATAATGCACAATATTTTGCATACTTGCTAAGTCTTTCAACTACCACCATGATGACACTCTTTCCTTTGGACTTGGGTAAACTTGTGATAACATCTAGTGAAACCTCCTCCCAATGTTGACTTGAAATGGATAAAGATTGTAACAGACTCAGGGTCTTAATTGTCTCAACTTTATTTTGTTGGCAAACCAAAAATTCCACCACAAACCTTTGAATATCGAATTTAAGGCTATCCCAAAAAAATTCCTTCTTAACCCTATGGTAAGTTTTCAAAAATCCTGAGTGGCCTCTTAAGGGAGAGGTGTGCAATTCCAGAAGAATCTTTTGTTTGAGTTGGGAATTCCTACAGAGATATAAGTGATCTTTGTACCATAACGAATCATTTGCCAGCTAAATGTATCAGATGTATTGGGATCTTGCTGCAACTTTTGAATGAGTTCCCACACTTCTTCGTCGTTCTTCCATTCATCCCTTGCTTTGTTTATCCAATCTGGTTAGATGATAGATATGGCACAAAGCAATGCTTTCACATCCTCATCCTTTCCTCAGAGTGCATCTGCAACAACATTTTTCTTCCCTTTTTTGTAGATAATTTCAAAGTCATAACCCAACATCTTTGTGACCCATTTTTGTTGCTCTTCTGAAGATAATATTTGTTCTAAAAAGTATTTAGGACTATCATGATCTGTTTTTACCTTGAAGTGTCTTCCCATTAGGTAAGGTCGTCATTTCTTAAGTGCATGTAGTATTGCCAGCATTTCCTTCTCATAAATGGATTTTTATAAATACTTTCCTTTGATTGGACGACTTTCAAAAGCAATGGGTCTTCCTTCTTACATTAAAACAATGCTAATCCCATTTCTTGAGACATCACATTCCACAATAAAGGTTTTTGTGACGTATGGCATAGCTAAGACCAGTGCTTAGCACATTGCCTCTTTAAGGTATTCAAAGGCCTTTGTTGATACCGAAGTCCAAGAAAATGCATCTTTCTTCAGTAATGTTGTTAGATGTGTTGCTATTTTCCCATAATTCTTAACAAACTTGTGATAATACCCTGTCAACCAGAGAAATCCTCGTAGATGCTTTATGGATGTGAGGATTTTTCGTTCCTTAATGGTTTTAATTTTTCTAGGATCTACCTTAACACCTTCATGAGATACAATATGACCCAAATATTCCACCTCTTGTACTCCAAAGAAACATTTGGAGGTTTTTGTATATAATTGTTTCTCCTCCAATAATTTGAGCACCTTGTCAACATGTTGAAGATGATCCTTCCAAGACTTGTTTTAGATTAGTATATCATCAAAAAATACTAACACAAATTTTCTAAGGAAGGGTTTGAAAATGGAATTCATCAAACCTTGAAATGTAGAAGGTGCATTGGTAACGCCAAAAGCCATGACCAAAAATTCATAATGACCCTCATGAGTTATAAATGTTGTTTTCAGGATGTCTTTCGTCTTCATCATGATTTGACAATATCCTGAATGAAGATACAACATGGTGAAGTAAATTTCTCCATGTAATTCATCCAATAATTCATCAATGACTGGAATGGGAAATTTATCTTTAATAGTGATCTTGTTGAGCTCCTTATAATCCGGACACATGCACCATGATCCATCCTTCTTGTGCACCAATACTACTAGAGAAGAGAAGGAACTTTGACTAGGTCGAATTATACCAACCTCTAGCATTTCTGCAACCATATGTTCAATTTCACTCTTTTGGGCATAGGGATATTTGTAAGGCCTTATGTTTGGAGGAACAATTCCTAGAATCAAATGAATAGCATGATCATGATCACAAATAGTTGGGAGGCCTTTGGGAGTCTCAAACACCTTGGAATGATCATCCAAGACTTTTTGGAGATCTGGAGAAATAGATGATTTCAATGTGGGAACTTCTAGTGAACATAATTGTGAAATTACACCCCATTTTTCTTTATTTAGAAGCTTTTTCATGTTGTTAGAGTTGATTATCTTTCCCTATTTCCTTGCAATACCCCTTAATTCAACTTCCTTTCCTTTCCAACAAAATTTCATGAAAATTTCTTGAAAGTTAAAAGTTATCGTACCCAAAGATTGTAGCCATTGGACTCCTAATACAACATCAACACCACCCATTGGAATAGAAAGAATAGGAATATTCAATACATATTCTCCCATGGATAGCCTAACATTATGGCACTTTCCATATAAATTTATGGTTCCTCCATTGGCAACCATCACTTGACACTCTAGTGTTGGAAATAGGAAGAAATTCAATTCCTTGGCTATCTTACAATGAATAAAATTATGGGTATTACCCGAATCACACTATTACTTTTTATCCTTGATATATCCTTCCATATTGAGAGTTTGAGGAGTAGTAATTGCTGCCAATGCATTACAAGATATTGTTGGATTCATTTCTTCTTTCTCTAGAGTTGATTCCTGATGTATATCCTCTTCATTTGATGTTTATTGTTCCTTTTCTTCCTCCTCTTCACAATATATGTAAAATAATTTCTTCTCAACACACTTATGACCTTTAGTGTATTTGCTATCACAACTGTAACAAATCCCCTTTGCTCATTTTTCTTCCAATTTTTGTGGTGTCAACCTTGTAGGTTGTGGAAGGCTAGGGGTAGCAATGCTTCCATCTTTATCATTTTGAGTGGTAGGCTTCCTTATTTCCATAGTTTTTCTTTCAATTTTTATTTCCAACCTAAATTCTTTCTCCAATGAATCAGGTTCCCAAAGGCGAACCTCATGTTGGATGTTATCATTAAAATTCCCTATGAAAACATCAATCCTATGCTCTTATGGAATATCATTTACCCTTGTATTTAATTTTTGGAAGTCCTCAATGTGCTCCACCATTGAACCCTTTTGTTTGAGATTTAACAATTGCCTAAAGAAGGTGTTTCTCTTTGTATCCTCATAATGTTCTATCATTTCATCTATAAAAATTTACCAAGTGACAATTTGTTTACGAGATCAAAGCCATCGATACCACAAAAAATGATTGGTTTCAAATATAAAGTTGCAATGTGTACCTTTTGTGTGTTTTGCACATTATGGAGATTGAAATATTGTTCCATCTGTAGTATCCATGTTACAGGATCCTTGCCATCAAACTTCCTCATATCGATCTTTGGAATGTGGTGGGTCTTTATTCCAAAGTTAGAGTCTATGAAATCATGATTAACATTCTTTTTGTTCTCATCATGAGTTTCCTCTACTACCTTTTCACCATTAGGAAGCCTTTCTTGTAGCAAATTCATAAAATCTTCCTTCAAACCTTCCATGTCTTTCTTTAGATATTCAACATTGTCATTCTTTGAATCATGATTATCATTTCTTTTGTTCTCATTATGAGTTTTTTCTACTACCTTTTCGCCATTAGGAATCCTTTCTTGTAGCAACTTTGTCAAACCTTCCTTCCACCCTTCGATGTCTTTCCTCCAATATTCAATGTTGTATTTCATATCATTGATGTCATTCTTCAAACCATCCATCTTAGCTTCTGTTACTTTTTATGAGAGAGAAATCTGTTGCACTTGGGCTCGTAATTTTGATATATCATGTTGCATTTCTTCCTCTTCCTCATGTGTCATAGTAGAGATTTCGGGTTGCTTACTAGGTGTTGCCATTTTCTATTTTCAGGGCATCAACTAATGATAATTTTCTTCACTATTCCCTTTTAAACACTTCAAACTAATTTTTCAAACAAAACTTATGCAAATTTTTAAAAAATACTACACATGTTTTTTTTATTTGTAGGAGCTCAATATTGAATATGATGTATCTCTGAAATTTCAGATCTCCAAGGTCTTAAATTTTGAATTGTGATAGCCCTCTGAGTCCTCTTTCCAACACCACCAGTCTAATCGAAATTGGATTCTCCATGAAGGCGTTATGTTGAATCTCCCAAGATGACCTGATTATACACTTTTTCAGTAGAGCGAACTTGTACGAAGTGCCACATGTCATTGTTTCAACCTTCAGACCTCAACATGATGTACAGAAAACTATAGTCTACCTACTTTCTATACCTTTTTACGAAATTTCAATCTGATACTCAAAGAAATTTATGACAATTTTCCCATGGGCACCTATTTGGGATGTAATTCGGACCCTACAAAAACCCTAACATCCTTGGATCATATCTCTGAAAATATAGCGAGAGAAGGTCTAAAATTTGGACGCGAGGTTCATCAAGCTTTCGACTCAAATGGTTTTTTTTCCACTTTTCAAATGTTGTATATGAAACATTATAGTGAACTTGTCACGATGACCTATTTAGAGCAATGAAACCCTAGAATCCAAAGCTCTGATACCAAATGTTATGCAACCCGCTGAAAAAATAGAAGAACAGATAGATCAACGACTTCAAAATAAGCCTCTTCGAGGGGGGAAACCTCCTTTACATTACACAAATGAACAATTCTTGGATGATTCAAATGAAAAAACCTACTTTCTATATATATGAGTCTAAGGGGTCACAATATAATCAGAGCCAACATAAAAATAATAATATAAGGGCACAACAATAAAAGTAAGGGGCTACAATGACAATAGTAATGGAGGAATCTAGTATTATAGGGACCTAACAAGTCCTTAATCAGTGCCCAACAGCCCCTTACAGCCACCAAATATCTAGATTTTCCATTATCTACTCCACCTGAGTCAACCATGTGGCTCTCGATCACTTTTCATGATTGTATGTTTGAAGGTGGGCCTCTTGACCCCAAAGGTATGTCTTTTCATTAGTATAGTTGAGTAATTTTCCTTGCTTATCATGGGAACTTTTGGGCATGGACTGATTGGGGGATTCGTCAGAAAGAGTGGGTTAGGTATGTATTATTGTCTCCATTTCCTGATTTCACAGTTACCCTTGTATCTTAGTCTTGTGGGATCTCCTTTGCTGGCCATTAGCTTTAGGGTTGTGTTGAGGCCTCGAAAATCGCTACAACAACATTGGGGAAAACCACCCGGTCCAAACCTTAAATAAGCTCCTTTTCTGTTTGGGATAATGGTTCTGACTGGTTCAATTAGGTCCAGTTACCTTCTCCCAACTGCTATCATCTTTAGATATGTCTTTAATTGCTAATAGCTAGTGCCATAAGATCAATTCTTCGAACTGATTAGGCAAGAAGAATGATCCTTAAGTTGTTTTTTTGGAACAACCAAACCACTCTAAAGTTTTTCCTCAAAATATGACTTCTAGGAACTAAACCCTAATCCTATCTCAATTAGGCAGATAATGATCTAACCCAACTGAGAGAAAGATATTTAAATGATTGGGTTTTAAATATGTTTGGCTTATAATGAATATCAAGCTAAAAAAGTAGTTCAATTAACTAACATTATGAATACTAAAACACATTCTATTCAAAGGCCTCTTAACTGAAATAATCAACCAATAGCATTTAGGAAGTAGTTAACAAAATGATATTGATTGTTAATTTGAATAATTAAACAAGAATATGAGGAAATAGTTCACAACATATCATTATTTGTTAAATCGGTATTAAAAGATAGATTTTTGAGTAAATAGTTACTTAGAAATCATAATTCATCACATAAGAGTAGAGATAAATAATAACATATGACTGAGACAAATTACTCATACCGACAATAATGCACAAATATGAATAAAATGACACATTCCTTCCATTATAAAATGAAACTAGTATTTGAAACAATAGTATTAAAATACCAATTTATTGAATGCATTTCTTTGGCTCTCGTCTCCAATTGTCTTTTGCAATGCTTGAATTTATGCTTTTAAAACTAGAGCCGCAATAGTACAAACTCTGCCCATCAAAACATAATTCAGAGTGCAAAATAAAAATCCTCAATAATCCCTCAAATATGATTTTTCTCCTCTAACCTACAACTCTAAATCCTCTATACAATGGTGCCTTCAAGAATTCGTGAATTGTAGAGAAGAGGAATCTGCCCAGTCTTCCTATTGAGTTAGACCTCGAGAGTACAATAGTTTGAGCTCCCTTGGCTTTCTCTATAAGATTTTCAGTCCTTAATTTAATTCCAACATCATGTTTAAATAGTTGCTACTGAAAACAACTTCTTTTGCTTCAAGCGTTAAGGGAGTTGAACTATTCCTTTCAATCATGTGTTTGAAAAACAGAATTTCATACAAATCTATGATTGCTTTGTTATGTCAAATCGACCTTCTTTTTCTGAAGTGAACAACCCCTTATCTGCAACATTGTCCTCTTCTATTGCATTCCCTGAAAATAGAAAAACAGAAACTGATAAGCTAAAAATAAATGAGACTGAAAAGTGAGTTTCATTTTCAACAAATGACATTTGCAGAAATCCAGGCTTAAAACTTGGAGTAAAACAATCATAATTGTAAACACCATGGAGGAGAAACAGGAGTAAGCCTTTAAATGTATTTCAAATATCGTAATTGTGGCAAAGCAGATGGAAGAGGGATATGGTGGAGATATATTGCAATCGCCTATTGAAGCGGAGACAAAGGAACGGGCGTGAAGTGGAAAGCAATGTAAGGAATGTGACTACTTAATTAAATCGCAATCGCAACAACATATAGAAGTGTAATAATCACAATCGCAATCAAATTGCAATCTCAAATCTTGAGTGATGACATGATGATGGCATGATGCGGGAAGTCACAATCATAAATTGCAATTTTCTATGTAGCGCTATGAAACGGGCCTTTTGAATTTTTGTGATTGCAATTTGTGGGGTGACATCATGAATGATTTCATGACGGTAATCATAAATCCCAAATCATCTTGGGTGAAGCATTTGTTATAATTCGTGTCCCTTAGAAACTTGTGATTGCGAAGTCCTAGGGTGACGTGGCAATAAAACCTGTTTCTCTTTTCATTTATAAATCACAACATGTCAACATGGAAAAGATGAGTTGAATTTGAGGAAGTTGGTCTATCTATTGTTAAGGATTATATCTATGACATGGACTACATTTTAAGCTACAACAACCTTAAGTAAACAAGATAACAACTACAGATACTTCCAAGAAATCATAAACAGTTTTCTAGCTAAGAATGAAACTTAATCTATGCAATGAACAAAAGACAAAGTCTGTTTTGGGGGCTGTGAGAATGGAGTCATCTAATCATGATCCCGCGAGGGAGATGAGATTGGGGCCACTGTCACAAGATTTTATGGTATAATTTCTGTCACTAAACTGCAACACTAATCTACCTCTTTAAACTAATGGAAACAATGTTAAACAATAATTTAAGTAACTTGCTAAGCTAACATAAAGACATATATAATCTTCAGAAACTAACTATCATTCTAAGCTAAGCCATACAACTACAAACAAGGAACTTTTGCTGCTAGGGTTTGGCCCTAACACAAGAGCTTCAGCCCTCTGAGTCAACTCAGTGTTGGATCAAAACATAATTTTTCATTATCATAAAAATGTCAAGTACATCATAACAATAATAGTCAAAATGTTTCAACTCAAATGGCCTCTTTGCTACAAAAATATCGAATCCTAATGAGTCCCTTGGCTATCTTATTTATACAAAACTGGAGCTACCAACAACTCCCTAGAAAATAGGGATACTTGGCTCCCTAACTCAAGAATAAGTCTTCCTTGACTATCACTGGCTTGGCTACCAATGAACTCAGCTTGCTTAGCTATCAGTGACACCGAGCTGATGATATAGATTGGAGGAATCTTCAAGTGATTTGAGGAGTTAAGGAGGGAGACATTTGGCTGTGGGCTAGGCTCCTGAAACTATGGAAAATCTTCATCAAATGTCGTTAGAGAACTTGCCCCCTCATGTACTTGTGGTGTTTCTTCCTTGCCTTCGTTCTGCCCCTGCTACTCTTCCTGTAGCTCTTTCTGTCTTTCCTATAACACTACTAGTGTTTCATGTAGCATTGTTTAGGGATCCTATAGCAGGCCTTTTCCTTTCTGTTGGAGGGTTACAGTTGCCTTGGTGTGCTTAGATGATGTTGACCTGGTGACAGGCTTCCTAACATAAGTGATTGTATCCTTTGGGGTTGATTCTTGTAGATTCCTGTAGGCTTTTGTATTTTCTTTATCTTTTTTCCTGTAGTTGTCTTTTGTAGGATGGCCAAAGCAGGGTTTGATTTTTGATGTCTTCCTGAGCTAGTCTCATCCCTCTTGATTTCGAAATGAGCAAAAAAGTGCATGAAAATTTAGTGTTGTATGTTATTTATGGTCGAGGCTTGGAGCATTGTGTTGGATGGCAATGGTACGAGATTTCCTAATTTAGACTGTTGGCCCACCATTGGTGATTATTCCTTTTATCTTCATAATCATCACCCACTTCCTCTTAACTAATTCAACCACATTTTTAACTGATTCCCGTTGATGTGACACTCTGGAGTGGCATGCTGACTAAAAGTCCACTTTTTTATCATGAGCTGAGGGTGGTCAAGTTAATTGGCCACCTCCATCTTATAAAAAGACCTTTCTTTAACATTTATACATCTTCCATTATATCATATTTAGGGAAGAGTTGAGTAATTTTCCATACCTGTGCCTACCTTTTGTTGATCGATGCATGTTGGAGTATTTTCCTTCTGTGTTGTTGCTCAGGGAAGTGCTCCTTTGCTCTCTTCATGTGTATTTCTTCCTTCTTGTATAGCTAACTTCTTGTGTGTTCATGTGTGAAGGTTCTTTCCATCTCTGTTGTTGTTGTTGTTATGGAGCCTGGCTTGGAGAAACAAGGTGTTCATAGATAATGGTACTCCTCCTTTCTCTGGTTGGGAAGAAGAATTAACTCTTAGGCTGGTTGTAGTAATGGCACAGGCTACTACAGGAGATCTTGTAGTTACCTATTTTCTTACTTTTATAATGATTTTTCTTAGAAGGATGGTGGATAGTGGTGTATGGGTTGAAGGATGATGGAAGAGCTTTTATGGAGTAGTGAATGGCTGAGGCAAGGGAGGACATGTCCTTAGGTTTTTTCATTATATTTTGGACATTTTCCTGTGTTTCTTCTTGAATGGGACAGAGCTAGGTATGGGCATGGTGATTTGGACTAGGGATGCATGGATGATGGGTGAGTGGTTTGATGAAGTGTAAGGTCCCTAATAAATCTATAATAGGCATGCATGATGATTTTCTTATCAAGTACCCTTTCCTATAGCATTTCAGTACATCCTATAGTGCTACAGGGTCTTCCTTTAGTAGCTAGAGGACATCTTGTGGCAAGCTAGAAAATGCAAAAAAATGATTTTTGATGCCTGAAAATGGATATGAGTGGTAGGGACATGGTTTTCATGGATGAGATGGAGTTGATGGAGGGAGAAATGGAATGAAAATTGGCATGTTGTCCTTGTAGCTCTGCATCTTTCACTGCCATCAAAACCTGCAAAGTCACATAATTTATTAGTGGAAATGTTTGAGTTCCCTACCATGGTATTATTTTTGTTTTTTTTTCTCTTCTTTTCTCTTTTTTTTTGAAAGACACAAAGGCTGCCTCAAGAGAGGTTTTCTACTTGCTTGCCTTCCCTAGGGGCCTCAAGGGAGTATTTCACCCAGGGATCTTTTTTTTTCTTTTTTATTCATTCCTGGGATACCTCAAGGAGTTTTTCAACCTAAGAGTTGGCCTCAGATGCCTCATAGAGGTTTTCATCCAGGCCTCTTATTGTTTTCTTTTTTATTTTTTTATTTTTTCACAAATAAAAATAGTTTTCAATAATTGTGTGACTTGGAAGCTAGGACACTTCCAATCACATTTACCTCCTTACTAATGGTGTTGATGAAGTCCTCCCTGGACAAAGGTATTTTGTAAGCTTTCAATATGTATCCATTAACAAGCAAGGGAATACCTTCCTCATCAATGGTACTGATTTAAACAACCCCATTGTCATGGCACTTCTTTATCAGGTATGGGTCTAACCACCTTGTCATCAGTTTTCCTTTGAATTCCTTGAACCTAGAGTCATATAGAAGAGCCCAATCCCCTTCTTGAAAAACCTTGTCCTTTATGTTCTTGTCATGCCAAATCATTCCTTGTACTTGGATAACTTCTATGTGTAGGAGGACCTACATCTTGAATTTATCCAAACCATTTAGTTGGAGAAACCTCTCTTGTTGTGCCTCTGTAACATCCAAATCCAACTGTGCTACCATTCTCAAGGTGTTGTACTCAAACTCATTGGAGAGCAGATCCTTCTTTCCATAGACCAAATCATAAGGTTTGAAACCAGTGGTTGTCTTTTAGGTTGTATTATAGGCCCAAGTGGCCTCCAGTAGTCTATTAGCCCATTCTTTTCTACTAATTCTCACAACTTTGGTGAGGATGTCCTCCAATGCTCTGCTACTGACCTCTACCTGTCCATTTCCCATGAGGATGATACACGGTTGACTTCCTGTGTTTTATCCCATGCTTCCTCAACAAATTTTCGATCAAATGTGATGTGAATTGAGCTTCCTGATCGATGACTAGTTCTCTATGGTACCTAAACTTGTAGAATACATTCTCCCTTAAGAACCCATCCACTTTCTCCTTTGTTGCTACCTTGATAGCCTTCATCTCAGCCCACTTTGTCAAATAATCAATGCATAAAATTATGTACTTTTTCTACCCTGATGGTGGATCAATGGGTGCAATGAAATCCATGCCCCACTTGTCAAATGGCTTTAGATTCACCTGAGTTTGCAAGGGCACTTCATCCTTGGGAGTAGTTTTTCTCATCCTCTGGCACTGATCATATCGACTAGTGTATCTTCTTGCATCTTGGTGGAGAGTGGGCCAGTAGTAGCCAGCTTGCAGTACCTTGAAAGTTGTCCACTTGGCTAAAAGTGACCTCCACAAGGCCCATCATGACAGGGTAGAAGGATGTCAAAGACTTTCTCCTCCCTGACACACCTCCTCAAATTTATATTTGGGCCCATCTTGAAGAGATTGAGCCCAATCCAAGTGAATGGGAATTAGGGGAATTTTGAGGTCTAAAATGGGTCTCTTAAGAAAAATGTACATCCAAAATAAAATTTATAAGAACCACAAGGAATCAAATTTTGCATCCAACGAGTGTTTTCACTCGAAATTTGAGTAAAGCTATAGGGAAATAAGTCGAAAATACGAGTTGAAAAAATAGTTTTTTTTTCCCTTTAAAATTTAATGATGTAATCTAATATTATTTTATTATTTCCACTATTATTTTATAATTTCCTTAGGAGGCCCATTTTACACCTCAAAATTCCCCTAATGGCCCTCTTCCTTACAATTCTGCTCTTCTCCATGGATGACAGAATTGGAGGGAACTTTGCAGCAACTAGGTAGTTGGCTATGTCATCAAACCATGGAGAGAGAACTGAAATAGAAAATAAATTCTCATCTGGCATTTGATCATCAACCATTACTTCCGCAAAGAAAGTCTAGACAAAAAATCTACAACTACATTTTCTCTACCTTGCTTATCAATGATAGTTAAATCAAAATATTGTAATAAAAGAAACCATCCAATAATTCTAGCATTCACATCAGGCTTGTTCATTAAGTATTTTATAGCAACATGGTCAGTATGCACAAACATTTGATAACCAGTGATGTAGTGTCTGAATTTGTTCCAGGAATGGAAAAAAACTATGAGTTCCTTTTCAGTCATAGTGTAACTCAATTCAGCCTTGGACAAATTTTTGACAATGGAGTAAATGGCATAAGGAAACTCGTCATCTATCTAGCCTAGATATGCTCCTATACCTTTTCCAGATGCATCATCAAGGTTGTGGAAAGGAAGATTCCAATTTGGGCCCTTGAGTATGGATGCAGTTGTCAACTTGTCCTTCAAGATTTTTATGGCCTCTTGGAAACTTTTTGACCAGCAAAATTCAAAGTCCTTGTCCAACAGTCCAAACAATGGTGAGGCTACTTTTTTGAAGTCTTTGATAAATCTCCTATAATATCTATCTAAGCCCAAGAAACTCCTGAAATCACTCTTCTATTGAGGAGTAGGGACCCTTTGTATGATGGAAATTTTATTTGGGTCCACTTGTAGTCCTTCCTGGGATATTGAGTGGCCCAGAACATTCCATCCATTCATCAAGAATTCACACTTCTCAAGACTAAGTGATAGGTTCATTTCAATGCACTTCTTTAGTACTTTCCCCAAGTTGAAGAGAGCCTCCAAGAAGTCACGCCCATAGGGAGTGAAATCATCCATGTAGATCTCTATAGAGTCATGGACTAGCTCAACAAAGATGCTCAGAACTACCCTTTGAAAAGTGGTAGTGGCATTACATAATCCAAAAGGAATGACCCTATAAGAAAAGGTACCCTAAGGACAAGTGAATGTGGTTTTATCTTGGTCCTTTGGGTTGATCTGGATCTAATTATAACCATTGAATCCATCTAGGAAAGAGAAGAACCTCTTCCTTGCAAGACCATCCAAGACTTGATCAATGAAAGGTAGAGGGAAATGGTATTTTTTAGTGGACTTGTTTAACTCTATGTAATCCACACAGATCCTCCACTTTCCATTCTTCTTCGGGACCAAAACTAGAGGAGACACCCACTCACTATCTGAGATGGGGTAAATGAACCTTGCATCCAACAACTTCTGTAGTTCTTCTTTGACTATGTCTTTGAGGGCTAGGTTCATTATCCTCTAAGGTTGGCACACTAGTTTGCATCCTTCCTTGATGTATATGTAGTGAGTACACACTGAAGGGTGTACTCCCTTCATTTCCTTATAGCTCCAGGAAAAGGCATCCAATTGATCTCTAAGCATGTTACATAACTTATTTTCCTTATGTGCTGAGAGAGAAGAGTTGATTTTCAATGTTTTAGATGGACCAAATTCTACTATTTTTACATGAGCAGGACTTGAGTCAACTAGGCACAAATTAGTCCAAGGGTTATCTTCATATTTCTTCTCTAGCTCATCAAGAGGCATGGTGTTGGGGGGGTGGTTCTGGAGGATTTGATCAATGAGGTCATCTTCATCAGGTTTCCGCCCTCCTATAATAGCATCTAGGGTATAGATTGGGTAGGATGTGGTAGGGTATACTTCATCTTCCTCCTCCTCTTCCAATCATAAGGGTAAGTCATGCTCTAGGGATGGTTCAGAAAGAGGGTACAAGGCCAATTGTTTGGACAAATGCCCATTATTAATGGTCATGTTCCCAACTCTAAAACTTATGTAAGCATCAATAGTGGCTAGCCATGGCCTTCCAAGGATGAGTGTATAACCATTGAATTTGGTCTTGGGATGGAGAACTAAGAAGTCAGCACGGTACTCCAAGGAATCAATAGAGACCATCACATCCTCATCAACTCCCTCGGGAGCTACTATGGATATCTGCAAGTTGCAATATTGTTGTGATCTTTCTAAAGGATCCTTGAAGATTCAATTTGAGCATGGTCTCCTTGGTCATCACATTGATGACAGTCCTAAGATCAATCAAGGTGTGGGGGACAATGATGCCATCAATGTGCATATCTACCACACGACTTCCAGGGTCTAGATACTTTGGGAAAATCACTCTCCCTAGCAATAAGTCAGACAACTGTCCAATGACATTAATGGTAGGGGTGTCTTTCTTTCTCCTCCCGATATGTTTTAATCATTTCTCCTTGATTATCTTGTTGTAGATGGGGACATCCTTGATGGATTGGAAGAGTGGGAATTTAATATAGAATTTTTTCAATTATCCCATAAGCTTAGTCTCTTTAGGGATGTGCTGACTAGGATGGATCAATATTTCAGGAAAAGGAGGTGGATTGGATTTAGGAACACTCTCTTACTTTTCCTCTTCAATCTCCTCAGGTGGAGATGGAGGTTTGTTATCTGGGAGCACACTTCTAAACCTGAGGTTGATTTCTTGAATTTCCATAGCATAGGCAGGGTAGGATGTCTCTCCACTATAGACCTGTTGTGCCTATTTGTTGTTTGGGTTCTGATTTGGGTGAGCAAGGATCTTAGGTTACTTAGGTGGAGCAAGATGAAGGATTTATGGTTGAGATGGAGGTGGAGGCAATAACATTGGAGGTTGGTTTAATGGAGTCCTCCAACCTTGTGATGGGGTATTCCACTGAGGATGTGGGGGAGCATATGGCTGAAATGACTAATTAGTAGGTTGGGAAGGGTATTGAGGTGCAAAGGACCAAGGAGAAGGTGTGGACCATGAAGGATGAGTAGGAGAACAACAAGGGGGAAGGGACGCATTTTGATTTGGATTGTAATAGGAATAAGATGCCTCTTGCATGCCTTGCTGGTATGTTCAAGGTCCTTGATGCATCCTTTGATCAATATAACAGAAATGTTCAGCCCCACCTTCAACCCCTTAGTATACAACCTTCAATCCAGGTAGGGAAGCACACTTATCTGTGGAATGGTTTTCCTCACAAACCGAGTAGACCTATATAACATTCAATGGACATTCATTTTTGGGGTTCCTTATAGTGCATCTAGGGAAAAAGATAGCTAAGGCTCTCTCTACTTCCTCCTGCTTCCTCTTGACCTGCATGGTGTCTATTGTCATTCTGTATTTTTTAGATTGAGGAAGTAAACACATAGGATGGCATCAAAACCACTTTGGAAGATAGGATCTAGCCCTGCCAGCTTCAGAGAGGGATCTCTCTGTAAAAGTTAGCTTTGTTTTACATTAATTTTACACTAGTTATGACTATAATGTTTGTTTTTATCTGATTGCTTTGGTTGATTTAAGTCTTATAATTCCATTGGGCTATGGAGTCTATAAATTAATCTGGATTTTGCATCAACTTTTTGAGGAGTTCTCACAGGGCAAGATAGGTTGCACTATTTGGATATTTTTAGAAATTAAATGGATGTTGAAATAGTAGAAGTGTAAGGTTCGATACAAATCAAAGGAGAAATTAAGAATTCCTTGATTTGACTTCAGTGGAAAACATTAAAATTACCAACAACAAAAATAGGGTGCTCTAAGTAACAAATCCTATTTATCACAGATTCTGTTAAGTAATTCAGATATTCAAAATAACGAAGAACGAAAAACAATGTTTAAATAGATAAACAGAAGAGACACATCACCATTTGGTACACCACATGAATCCTATGAAAGGTCCTTGTATTATTGGTGCTCCAGTACTTGGAAAAATACAATATGTAGAGGAAATTACATTCAGAATTCAACCCTTAATACTTCAAACAGTGAAGTATTTATACTAATAATTAAAATAACATTTACAAAATTGTTGTCAAACCGATGTGTATTATTAGCCTAATTACAACAATATGATTCAATCCTGGCAGAAAAATAGGCCATGTAGACATCTGGAAGGCAAGGTGGCTCTCTTTTGGTGGATTCGGTTGCTGAGTCAACCTGAAACTATGTTGCGTTGGTGTACTAACTGTCATGTTGGCTGACGTGTTGGCCGATGACTTACCGCACCCAAATTACTCTTCAATCTAGTAAATCACATAATTGTTCCCATCTCTTTTCATCTAGTATGGTCAATTTTATTACCCTCCAGTAAATCTCATCTACCTCTGTGTATTTGGCAAATGTCGGCTTCATATTAAAAATGTGTTTTATATCATTCTATATGTAGAAATCATTTGACATGGTTTTCAAAAATTCCCTTGATGTCATACTTCCCTTAATCCCACTGAACTTGATGCCGCTTCTATCCATTTCTTTCATCTTCAGGACATAGTCTTCCTAAGTGATCAATTTATCATTTATTACATAAATGTTGGGCAGCCCTTTCTTGATCAATGCTTCAATTCTGTTAGAAAACATGTTTACTTGTAGCTCCAATGTTTCACATATTTCTTCTAACTGATCAATAAGGTTCTTTCAAAGTCTTTTCTGTCCATTCCAATTGATTTGCATACTTCTCTATTTCAGGCCTTAAAGTATGGATGTAAGGAGTACTTTTATTCTCCACTCTGAGCTTTGAAATAATGCGACAAGGGTCATAAGACCATGTAAAACTTAGACTAAACTTCATTTCTTTAAGCATCTTGTCTGCTTCTTCACCTGCTTTCCTATATTACATATAAATGGGCCCACCTGTGTCTTTATTTGGAACTGTGATTTCTTCTTTGCACTACAAAATGAATGTCATCAGAATTCAACATTTGTCTAAAATACTCCAGGGAAAAAATCCTCATAAGGAGGTATTTAGGGAGTTTTTATGGTGTGAATTCACAACCATAAACCCTGATCTCAGTTTAGTTTTGGTATAAATACCAATCCCAAGTATTTGCCTAATCTGTTGGGTGCAAAATTCTCTTGATTTTGTTCACTGATTCTAGGTTGTATGGAACTGTTAAGGATTTTCATTGTTGGGTGAACAAAATCCTCAATGAACTACTTATAAGGGAACTCCCGCTATTCTTTCATGACCAATGATGTCCAAAAGATCATTGGCTGTTGGTTTCCTGCATCATCAAGATTTTGCATTGCAAAATTGAACTTATCTGCCTGATAGTAAAGGAACATATAGATTAAAATGGAGGTGTAATTAAACACTTTCTCTATGGGAAACTTTATAAATTTTTCATGAATGTTGTTAGCCAATAATTGATTGAAATTGAACATAATGGAAGGCTTACTGTCTATGGAAAATATGGAGAGGAAACCTAAAATGGGATCATCTACCTACTGATCTAAATAATAACCCAAAATATAGGAAATCATGGATGTAATTTATTTGGCTTGATCAAGGAATATGGAGGAAGGATATGGAGGATGGTTCTTAGGTAACTAAGCATTCTCAGGCAAGAATATTTCGAAAATTTGGCTCTGGTAGTCAAATCTAGCTTCTGATAAAGCTAGGTGAGGGCTTCTAAGGAGAAAGGAGTACTATTTTCCATAAAGGGGGCCAGCATTATTTGGTCTATGGACTGGGAAGTTATAGTAAAGAGGATGTCACCTGATAGAACCATGATAGCTCTTTGAACAGGGACATAACATGTCTGACACTTTATGGTAAAGTCGGGGGCTTGGATTGTCAGAGGGAAGATGTAATGGGAAGATTGGACTCCTAGAGCCCAATTTCATCGGTTTTATCTGCATTTTTGTCTTCTAACCAATAATATAATTCAAGAAAGTACCAGTCACATTGGGTTTCACTAATCCGATAATCCCTATCAGCTAAAGGGATGTGATCTAGATCTATGGAGGGGGGAATCAAAGGATTAACAATTTTATCCTGAGCTTTGGTCTTTAGAGGCATGATTGTATCAACCGAAAGCAACAGTAAGAGGAAGGATGGCTTACCGGGAATTATCTGAGGTTGAATGAATTGCCATGGGAATAGAACAAAATACTAACAATTCAGATCAGGTTCAGATTGAGAGAATGGTGTGAAAGTGATCATTGTGTCAAGCTATGAATAACAGAGAATTAACAGTGAAAATGGTAGTGATGATGCTTCAAAATATTTTTAAATACCGAGAAGTGAAAACCATTGGAGGTGGCGCGGGACCGTTAAATTTGAACGGTTACCTAGGAAGCGAATCTAATGTGAAATGGTCATTTTGCTGGGAGAGAATTCAATTGGTTAACGGCTAGGAAACGTGGCAGAAGGTGAGAGGCGAAGGTGTCATGGTAGGGACGTGGTAAAGTGGGTGAGCTGATGGTGGTTTCGGAGGGGGTATAGAGTGGTATGTTGTTTCGTCTAGGGGGGTCCAAAAAGGTTGTTTCCCCATCGGGCCCCATCCCCTAAGTGTCACCCTCTCCACGAAACAACCTTTTTGATTAACTGTAAATGACAAAGAAGATTTGTCCACATGCAATTTATTCTTTGCATTTTGGACTTAGGATAAAAGTTTAGGAATAAGACATGGAAACCATTTTATCCCATCGCACATATTTTCCTTTTAGCATATGATTAAAGCTTTGGGTAAAAAATGACTTAGGAAAATATTTATCAAACCATCTAATCTACCTACCCATAACTAAACTAACATTTTATTTTTTCTAAAGGGTGCACTTAAACTAGCAAAACCACATTATTTTCTTTTATACATAATAAAAAACTATCTAAATTCTATCCCTTATTTCTCCTATTGATTCAGATTAAACAATTGAATCAATGTCATTTTCTACCTAACCACTGATTTACCCATATTAAACTATTTGGAAAATCTTTATTCTCTAACCTAACTTACATAAATTTAAATAAGTTTAACCATAATTGCATTATATGATTAAACAAGTAGTTAGACATTGTGGCATTTTGAACAAGTTGCACACAATCTTTATTTAACAATGACAAAGAAAACTAACTATCAGTAGTGGCATTTAGACTTGCAACACTCTCAATATTATTCCTTTTTTTGTTTTTCTTTTGATGGGGTTCTATTTTTCATTATTTTTCAATATTCTTGTTTTTTCTCTTTTTCTTGTTTATACCCTCTTTTCATTCTGTATTCTATTTTTTTTATTTTGTTTGGAAATCATTGGTAGATTGACAAGTATTTACAAAACAAGGTTCCTAATATACAATACTCAAATACCTTGAGATCCTATAAATTATAGGACCCTAAGAGTGGCTCCAGCTGGGGATGGCACTCTCCCTCTAAGGTGCCAAGAACATTTGATCAGTATCCTTGAGTGTTCTATTTCAACAATATCCACCTTTGATCCCTTTGTTACAGTACTTATCATAACATATCAATGGAAGCTTAGGGCCTTCTCTGCGGGCTTAAACTTATGTTAATAGGTCACCCAATCAAAATAATAAAGATAGTGATATTTACAATGATTAGTGCTAGAAAAATATTTGTTACTTAGAGAAATAGAGCTTCAACATTCTCCCATTAACAGGTCCATGAGGCATCTTTGTCCCATCTAGATGTTAGAGGAAAAATGTATTGTGTCCTCTGAAAGCATAAATGACATAAGGGCCTATCCATAGATTGTCAAATTTTCCATGCTTTCCTTTGTCCTCTCTTTTGGAATCCCACTTTACGACTCTATCACCCAAATTGAAATCATCTGCTTTGGTTCTTTTATCAAAAACATTCTTGATATTCTTCTGGATGACCTAAGCCTTATTATAGACTTCTTCCCTAGATTGTTGCAATTGGATTGTCTGATCAATTCTCCTTTGGATATCATTTGGCTCAACCTACAATTCTTGAATTATCCTCATGACTGGAACTCCCAAAGAGGATAGAAAAACAATAGCCATTACATAAACCAATTGGTATGGTGACATGCCAATTGATTTCTTTGTGATAAGTCTATCAACCCATAGTGCATTTATCAACTTGTTATATCGTGACTTTTTGTTCTCTTCTAACAACTTCTTAAAAATGTTTACTAAACTCTTGTTTGAACATTTATCCAACCCATTACCCTATGGGTAATAAGAAGTTGAATGTCCCAAAGTAATATGATATTTGTTGCAGAAATCTATCATTTTATTAGATCTAAAAGCTGCAGCATTGTCTATAATGAGCTTGTTTGGATAGCCAAATCTAGACAGGATATTGGTTCTAAGAATTTGATGATAACAACATTTGTGGCTAGTCTAGAAGGTGTGGCGTCAATCCATTTGGTGAAGTAGTCAGTAGCGGTGAGGATCCATTTATGTTGGGCAGAGGATGGTGGATGGATTTCTCCAATGAAATCCAATCCCCATTGTTGGAGAGGACTTTCAACAAATATGTATTTCATAGGTAAAGGAAACAACTTTCTCATTCCTTCAAATATTTGGCATTTATGGCAGGAGGTTACCTTCTTATGAACATCTAGGAAAAGGGAAGGTCAGTAAAAACCAACTCTAAGGATCTTATTAGCAGTGGTTTTCTAGTACAGATGGCCACCACAATCCCCTTCATGGAATTCATGCATTGTTCTCTCTGCATCATCTTTCAACAAACACTTTAGTATAATATCACCAACATCTTTCCAATATAAAAACATTATCTATGATGTAAAATTTTACTGCTTTTACCTTCAAAAATCTAGCCTTTGTCTTAGTTAGACTGGGAGGAGCATTTAAATTGAATAAAACATAAATAAGGTCTACATAGTAGGGTGAGGTCATGAAAGCCTCATCTAATTCTGGAGTCGCTTATTCCTCTTGATCATCCAATGCAGCTACAAAGTTGATATCCAGAGCATTAAATTTAGATTCGGCCATCAATTTGGCTAATCCTTGTCCTTTGATAAGCTTGGTTGGCTTGATTTCCATGTCATACTCAAGGATGATGGCAATCCATTTGCCTCTTTTACCATCTAGTCCATTTTGTGTTTAAATATCCTTAACTACAATATTTGGTACATAAGAAATTATGTGAGAATGGAGGATATACACTTTGAAATATTTAATTTATTTTATTAATGCAAAAGCCTATTTTTCCATTACATTATATTTGAGTGCAACATCCCTTAAAGCCTTGCTAATGAAAGAAATGGGTTGTTCAAATCCCTCATCATTTTTTTTTGTAAAAGGACAGTTGCAATAGTATGTTCAGAAGCAAATGAAAAAATTATAAAATCCTTAGTAAAATCTGGCCTAATAAGGATTGGTTCTTTTGTCAAAGCTTGCTTAACTCGATCAAATGATTGCCTAGCTTCATCTGATTTCTGAATCTCTTTTTAGCATGTTTTTTATGTTTCTGAGAGGTTCTGCAAGGTTAGTGATAAATCTTCTTAGGAAGTTTATTCTACAAATAAACAATTGAATTTCCATAATTTTTCTTGGATGATTGATTTTCAAAATAGCTTTAATCCTTTTGGGATCAATTTTAATACCTTCCTTAGATATGATATGACCAAGAAGTTTTTCCTCTTCAAGGCCAAACTTTGTTTTCTTGGGATTTAATGAAATCCCAAACCACCTGCATTTCTCAAATACTCTTCTCAGATGTGACAAATGTTCTTGATCAGTTTTAGAATAATTAGTGATGTCATCTAGATAAATCACAATGAATCTACCAATTTCATCAGCAAAAGCAATATCCATAACTCTTTGAAATGTGGCTCCAGCATTCATTAACCCAAAGGGAATCTTCACATACATGAAGGTACCCCATGGAGTAGTAAAGGTTGTTTTATCTTGATCATAAAGGTGTACTAAAACCTGATTATAACCTAAGAAACCATCTAGTAAAGAAATCCTAGAAGAGCCAACTACCTTATGTATAATATGATCCATTTTTGGTAAAGGGTAGATGTCCTTTAGGGAGACTTTATTAAGGTTCCTAAAATATATGCACAATCTGATTTCACCTGTTTTCTTCCTACTTGGCACAATATTGGAAACCCATTTAGAGTACCTAAGAGGAACTATGATTTTAGAGTCATTCATTCTCTTAATTTCCTTCTCAATTATAGGCATTAGAACTGGGTTTATTCTTTGAATCTTTTGTTTAAATGGTTTTTGATCCTCTTTAATTGGAATTTGATGGTGTATAATCTTTGTATCATATGTTTTAAGATCTTCATAGCTCCAGGCAAAAACATCATTGAACTCTTTGAATAAAGTAATGTATTTTTATTTTTTTTAAGTTGGGATTGATTTAGATAGTTTTATGATTTTGGGGTCTTTTTCAGTGCCTATGTTACAGTCTTCTATTGTTGCTTTTGTGGGATAAATCTTAGGCTTTTTAGCCACATCATTGAAATCAAATAACTCTTGTAATGGAACTAGACCTCTAGGTAAAACATTATCCTTTAGCTGGAGTGTTTCAAATTCTTCTTTTTCTGGGTCTATTTCAAGCAATTCTAATTTATTTACAACTTTATCTATGGGTGTATTTACATCTAGATTTTTTAACTACCTTTCTAAACTAGAATGTGCAACTTCCTGACTTTCTAATTCAAATTCCAAATCTATACTATCATCTTGAAATTCATCTTTAGATTGCAAAAAAATTTCAATATGTTTATGACTTCCAAACACCTACCAATACCTCATATTATCTAGTACAGTTGGTCGATGTTTCACTTCCACTGTGTATCTTGATTAGCATAAGGCATTTTACAGGAGCTAGCTGAAAAGGCTAGATTATTTGGAATGATATTTTGTTTTCTAGGAATTGCAAAAAGGTCATATTCAAGAAAACTCTCTAGAAAATCAAGCACAAAATTTCTATATGCACTCATTCTAGGGTGTTTAGCTGAATATTCTCCTTTAATTTGTTTTATAATTAATTCATCATCCCCTTGAATGGATATCCACTTTCCACCTAACTTTTTCAACAACTGCAATCCTAATATAAGGGCTTCATACTCTGCTATGCTATTGGTACATTGGAAGTTTATCTTGTATGAGTGACCCTCAACATGATTGTTTCATGTGTTTACCACCCATATTCCTACTCCATAACTATCTTTGCTATAAGAGCCATCAAAGCTCATGTTCCAAAGAGGTTCAAGAGGAGTGTTTGGTTCTATTGTTTGTGTTTGGTTTGGATCTGTTTTAGAAATTTCAATTTCACCATTGATCACCTAAGCGCTAATGTCTCCATCACTATAAAGAATGAAAGAGTCTAAATCTGTTTGGACAGAGTAAAGTGGATAATTGTGGGGTTTCTCTTGACTACCCCCCATGAATTTCATCAAAGTTTCCCTATATAATATTCTTTGCTGCCCAAAAAATGGTATGGTGGTAAAGGTCATATCCCTCTGTAGGGTACCTTGTCATTTGGCTCCGCATGAGTGTGACAACAGCATGCAATACTTAGGGGGAATATCAGCAACCACTATGTCCATTACTAGACTTTTGGCAGGGATTTGAGCTAAATTAACACATAGGTCTTTGATGAGACCTAGACATATTACTTTTCTGGAATCAAAGGAATACAAGTCTTTATAAGGTCTAGTAATGTCAAGTCCTGATTTCTCCATAATAACTTTAGGCACTAAATTGTGGTAGGCACTTGAATCCAACATAGCATTATGGAGAATCTTGTCATGAATATTTAGGCTAACATAAAATGGAGAAACTCCTCCTTCCTGTGGTTTGCCCTCAACTTCCAGTCCAAATAAGAGTTTAGGTTGGTCATCATTCATATTTATAGAATCTATTTTTCCCCTATGTTGAGAGCTTTCATCACTTTGGGTCTATACATGTTTTTGTTCATTAACTCTTTTAGAGGAATATGAATTTTCATCTTTACTAATTCATTCTCAATATTGAATGATGTTTGAATCTTAACTAGGTTGGGAAGTTCAGATTGATCTGTCATTTCTTTTTTCATTGACTCTTTTTGCTGACTTATGGTTGGGGCATCTGTTTGAGTAGTTTTAGAAACACTCACAATTGTCTTTTTGATAGTAAATTCCACTTTCTTTTTACTAGAATTGTCAACAGTTTTCTTAGGAAGACTTTCTATGGTTTTCCTAGGATCAATTTCAGAGGATGTTTTAGCAGGATTATCATAGTTTTTGCTGTTGAGAGGGTCTGAATTCTTTTTTCTCCTAAGGTTATACTGCCTATGGACCTCCAAGATGAAATTTTCAAAATCTTATTTATACTCATCTGATTCTTCAGAGTCTAGTTCAGTTTGAGCTAGGAGAAAAAGTTCTTTCTCTTCTTGAGTGAGAAAAATTATTTCATCCTCATTTATTCCCATCAGGTTTATTTGATTATCCTCGAAATCTTCAATAAAATTACCTTCATCATCAGTTTAGTTTTCCTAAAAAGGAGGGCGAACCTGCTGGTTTGCACCCTTTTGTTCTCTTTGTTTGATTTGGGGAACATTCCTTCTAAAGTTTTTGTTTCTATTTTAAGGAGAATTTTGGTTCTCTCTCACTTGAGTTTGTTCATTCATGTTTACTCTTTGCATCATCTGATTCACTACCCTCAATAAGTTATCAATTTTATGATCATAGGTAGAATCGGAAGGCTCTTCTTTTATGGTAACCTTGCGTTCAGATTTTAATTTGGCCTTCTTGTCTAAGATGTTAGCTTCAACTTTTATAGCATTAGCTTTCATTTCTTCCAAAGTTGTCGGGTCTCTCTCTCTCTAAGTTGATATTCCATGTCTACATCGAAACCATCAGGAAAATAAATTAAAGCTAGGCCAAGGGATGGTTTGATGTCTGTAGGAATGGCATTGTAAACAATATTAAACCGTTCACAGTATTCTTCAACACTTTCATTTAGATTTCTTTTCAGCCTTTATTCATTTAGGAGTTGAAGTGGATTTTTCTTGATATCCCATCTAGATAAAAAAGTTTGATGGGATGCATCAAGGTTAGCTATACTTCCTATAGGTAAACTCCTAAACCATTTTTTGACATCACCTCCTAAACTTTGACCAAACAATCTCATTTCTATATCAGCTTCATCTACTTCTTGAAGGTAAAACACATCATTCATTCTATCCACATGTTGTTGAGCAGTATAAGAACCAGTGTTATCAAAAATCAGAATTTTAGATTGATAATCTCCATGCATAGCATTTAGCTAGCTTGGTAACACCAAAGGTGCATACCTGCCTGCCATAGCTGGTGTAAAATATTGACTGGAAGTTGGTCCTGTGGTAGGTGTAGTTTTGATAACTACAGGGATAGTAGGAATAATAGTCTGAGGTATCACAGGTGAGGAAGTAGAAACTATGGAATGAGTAGTACTAGGGGGTTGTAGATTAACAGACTAGGAAGATTGGTTGGACAAAGAAGTTGTTGCAACAGTTAAAGCTAAAAATTCAACAGATTGTTGAATATAAACTTCATCAATGGATTGGTTCAAAATCGAAACTAAATCCTGTAATTTATCAAATTGTTGTAAGGATTCAAGATCAAGATCTATTTCAAAAGGCTGGGTTTGGGGGATATATGGTTGCAGTATGGTTTTGTCAATGACAGTATGATCTACAAAAGTCTCAGATTTTGATTTAAACAAACTATGTTTGAAAGGCAAATCAAACTCTATATCTTGAATAGTTTCAAGCTTCTTTGGAAGAGATTTAGACCTTGACAAAGGACTATTCTCAGGAAGAGAATTGAACCTAGACAATGGAATATTACTATCTTGACTCTCTGGAAAGCTTTTCTTTCTCACCAATTTCTCTGGATTATCTACAAATTCAGCAGGGTTGGGATCAGGGTGAGCTCAAGTGAAAATTATCTTGGGAGCCGAGTCTATTAGAATTCATCACACAACTAATAAAATAAAAATTAAAAACACACTCAAATATATACAAGATAACAACCTCAAATCATGTATTTCATTAGGATAATAATAATTTTTGTTTAATTGAAATACTGATTAAATACTAGAGAATAATGTTTTTTCAATCTAAAGGGTTTTCGTTCCCCAGTATGGTCACCACTATGTTATCGTTCTGTATTTTTGAGGTTGAGGGAGTAAACACATAGGACAACATCAAAACCACTTTGGAAGTTGGGATCTAGCCCTGCCAACTTCAAAGAGGGATCTCTTTGTAAAATTTAGATTTGTTTTATGTGAATTTTATGCAAGTTATGATTGTATTGTTTGCTTTAATTTGATTGGCTTAGTTGAATTAAGTGTTATAATTCCATTGGGCTATGGAGTCTATAAATTAAACTCGATTTTGCATTAATTTTTTGAGGAGTTCTCACAGGGAAAGCTAGGTTGCACTATTTGGATCTTTTCAAAAATTAAATGGATAGTGAAATAGCAAAAGCATACGGTTTAGTAGAAATCAAGGAGCAATTAAGAATTCCTTGATTTTACTTTAGTGGAAAACATTAAAATTACCAACAACCAAAATATGGTGCTCTAAGTAAAAAATCCTATTTATCACAGCTTTTGTTAAGTAATTCGGATATCCAAGATAACAGAGAAAGAAAAACAATGTTTAAACAGATAAACAGAAGAGACACATCACCATTTGGTACACCACTTGAATCCTATGAAAGGTCCTTGTATAATTGATGCTCCAGTACTTGGAAAAATACAATATGCAGAGGAAATTACATTCAGAAATCAACCCTTAATGCTTCAAATAGTGAAGTATCTATACTGATAATTATAAAATCATTTACAAAATCATTGTCAAACCGACAGTGTATTATTAGCCTAATTATAAACAATATGATTCAATTCCTTGAAGAAAAATAGGCGATGTAGACATCTAGAAGGCAAGGTAGCTCTCTTTTGGTAGATTTAGTTGTTGAGTCAACCTGAAACTATGTTGCATTGGTGTACTGACTATCATGTTGGCTGATGTGTTGATCATTATCTTACTACACTCGAATTACTCTTCAATCTAGTAAATCACACAACTATTCCCATCTCTTTTCATCTGGTATGGTCAATTTTATTACCCTCTGGTAAATATCATCTACCTCTGTGTATTTGTAAAAAGTTGGCTTCACAGTAAAAATGTGTTTTACCTCACTCTGTATGTAGAAAACATTTGACATAGTTTCCAAAAATGCCCTTCATGTCATACTGCCCTTAATCCCACTGAACTTGATGTTGCTTCTGGCCATTTCTTTCATCTTCAAGACATAGTCTTCTTGAGTGATCAATTTATCATTTATTACATAAATGTTGGGCAGCCCTTTCTAGATCAATGCCTCAATTCTGTTAGAAAACTTGTTTACTTGCAACTCCAATGTTTCACATATTTCTTCCAACTGATCAATAAGGCTCCTGCAAAGTGTTTTCTACCCATTCCAATTGATTTGCATACTTCTCTATTTCAGGCCTTGAAGTATGGATGTAAGGAGTACTTTTATTCTCCACTCTCAACTTTGAAATAATTCCACAAGGGTCATAAGACCATGTAAAACTTAGATTGAACTTCATTTCTTTAAGCATCTTGTATGCTTCTTCACCTTTTGTCCTAGTATTACATATAAATGGGCCCACCTGTGTCTTTATTCAGAACTGTGATTTCTTCTTTGCCACTACAAAATGAATGTCATTAGAATTCAACATTTGTCTAATATACTCCAGGGAAAAAATCCTCTCAGGGAGGTATTTATGGAGTTTTTAGGGTGCCAATTCACAACCATAGACCATGATCTCGGTGTACTTTCGGTATAAATACCAATCCCCAGTCTTTTCGTGATCTGTTAGGGGAAAAATTATCTTGATTTCTTCACTGATTATGGGTTGTATGGACCTTTTAAGGATGTTCATTTCTGGTTGAACAAAATCCTCAATGAACTACTTATAAGAGAACTCTTGCTATTCTTTCATGACCAATGATGTCCAAAATATCACTAGCTGTTGGTTTCCTGCATAATCAAGCTTCTACATTGCAAAATTGAACTAATTTGCCTGATAGTAAAGGAACATATAGATTTAAATGGAGGTGTAATTAAACACCTGCTCTGTGGGAAACTTTATAAATTGTTCATGAATGTTGTCAGCCAAGAATTGACTGAAATTGAACACAATGGAAGGCTTACTATCTGTGGAAAATATGGAGAGGAAACCTAAAATGGGCTCATCTACCCACTGATCAGAATTATAACCCAAAATATAGAAAATAATGGATATAATTTGTTTGGCTTAATCAGGGAAGATGGAGGAAGGATATGGAGTATTCTTCTTAGGTAATTGGGCATTCTTAGGCAAGAAGATTTCGAAAATTTTGGACCTGGTAGCGAAATCCATCTTCTGATAAAGTTGGGTGAGGAATTCTAAGGAGAAAGGAGTATTATTTTCCACAGAGGGATCCAACATTATTTGGTCTATGGACTGGGCAGTTATAGTAAAGAGGAGGTCACCTGATGGGGCCATGATAACTCTTTGAGTAGGTACATAACATGCTTGACACTTTCTAGTAAACTCAGGGGCTTGGAATGTCATAGGGAAGATGTAATGGGGGATATTGGACTCCCAGAGCCCAATTTCATCAGTTTTATCTGCATTTTTGTCTTCTAACCAATAGTGTAATTCAAGAAAGTCACATTCACATTGGGTTTCACTAATCCGATAATCCCTATCGACTAAAGGGACGTGATCTAGATCTATGGAGGGGGGAATAAAAGGATTAACAGGTTGATCCTGATCTTTGGTCTTCAGAGGCATGATTGTATTAACCGAAAGTAACAGTAAAATGAAGGATGACTTATCGGGAATTCGCTGAGGTTGAATGAATTGTCAGGGGAAAAGAACAAAATATTGACAATTCAGATCAAGTTCAAGTTGAGAGATTGGTGTGAAAGTGATCGATGTGTCAATATCTGAATAACAGATAATTAGCATTGAAAAGGGTAGCAGAGATGCTTCAAAATATTTTTAAAGACCGAGAACTGAAAACAGTTGGAGGTGACGCGAGATCAATAAATTTGAATAATTACTCGGGAAGTGAAATTAATGTGAAATGGTCATTTTCCCAGGAGAGAATTCAATTGGTTAATGGCTAGATGACGTGGCAGAAGGTGAGAGGTGAAGGTATGATGGTGGGGACACTGTAAAGCGGGCAAGGGGATGGTGGTTGTAGAGGGGGTAGAGAGTGGTATGTGGTTTCATCCATGGGGGTGTGAAATGTAGAGATGGTGACACATAGGGGATGGGACCCAGCAGGGAAACAGCCTCTGCAGACCCTCCCGTGGCGGTAAAGGCAGGATGGAGAGAGGGGTCTAAAGAACAACAGGTTGTGGATGATGAGCAGGAACAAATCCTAATGCCTTGACATTGTTTTTTATTAACAATAAATGACAAAGAAGATTTGTCCACATGCGCTATATTCTTTTCGTTTCGGACTTAGAATAAAATTTTAGGAATAAGGTATCGAAATCATTTTATCCCATCGCACATATTTTCCTTTTAGCATATGATTAAAACTTTGGATAAAAAATGACAAAAAAATATTTATCAAACCATCTAATCTATCTACCCATAACTAAACTAACATTTTATTTTTTCTAAAGGTTGCACTTAGACTAGCAAACCCACATTATTTTCTTTTATACAGAATAAAAAACTATCTAAATTCCATCCCTTATTTTTGCTATTGATTCAGATTAAATAATTGAATCAATGTCATTTTCTACGTAACTACTGATTTACCGAGATTAAACTGTTGGGAAAATGTTTATTCTCTAACCTAACTTATAGAAATTTAAAGAAGTTGAACCATAATTACATTGTATGATTAAACAAGTAGCTAGACATTGTGGCATTTTGAACAAGCTGCACACAATCTTTATTTAACAATGATGAAGAAAACTAACTATTAGCAGTGGCATTTAGACTTGCAGCACTTTCATCATTATTTATTTTTTTGTTTTTCTTTTGATGGGATTCTATTTTTCATTCCTTTTCAATATTCTTTTTTTTTCTCTTTTTCTTGTTTATACCCTCTTTTCATTCTTTATTCTATTTTTTCTTTTATTTGGAAATCATTGGCAAATTAAAAATTATTTACAAAATAAGATTCCTGATATAAAATACTCAAATACCTTGAGATCCTATAAATTATAGGACCTTAACACTGTCTATTTGTAGATCTAGGGTGTGCAACATTTCACTTTTAAAGTCTTCCAACATGTGTCCAATTTCACCCTTGATATATGAGTTGGAAGAAGAGTAACTGGCCAAAGCTTGACTAGCCCTACCCTTCTTTCTGGCATCCCTAGAATGGTTTTTGAAAATTGTCTTAATATCATCATAAGATAGCTAATAAATGTCCCCTCCAGACAATATGTTTAGGGTTTCCAGAATTTCCTCCCTAATTCCTCTAAGAAAGACTAACTTGAGTGATTCAGGATCAAGGGTGCATATGGCCCTTTTGTACCTGAGCTGGAACCTTTCCTCATAATCTTCAAAATATTCATCATGTCCCAAGGTCATTCTAAATATTTACTCTTTTTTTGTCTTTGGACCTACAATAGTCCATGTACTTGTTGTTGAAGGCTTGCTACATTTGATCCCAAGTAGTGATGTTGTCCCTAGGTAAACCCATGAACCAACAGAAGGTTGCATCCATATGGGTGGATGGGAACGACTTCAACTTCTAGTCGTTAGAGGTATAATCATACGTTCTACATATGAAAACAAACTCAAACAAAAATGTATCAGGGTCCTCTAAGGTTAATCCATGGAAGTGAGGAAGGGCAGAGGGGCTTATGTTTTCCATCCTAGCATCTCCATTAGTCTCTCTAATGGGAAAAACACCCTCATTTATGTTTTCAGCCATGATGTAAGTATGTAGAATGGTTTCTTCTTCTTCCCCAATAGGCTCTTCAAAGATCTCTGTTTTTTCATCTAATGGGTCCTCTAACCCCCCTGCAATCAAAGGGGGAAGCTAACAGTCACCGAAGAAGTGGGAAGGTTGACCGTTTGATGGTGTGGGAGTATTTAGGGAGAATTTCCCTAAATTTCCTATACTCCTATGAGGAATTAAATATATATTTTTTTTCTTTTTATGTGTATTTTCTTTTGTCTCTACTCGAGTCCTCTATTGAACTAAATGGATTCTGATGGCTGACAGTGAAGGTAAAGCTAGTTCTAGTGCAGGGAAAGTAAATTATTGTCCATTCAGGAAATGAAAGCTGCCAAATGGTAAATGCTATGAAATTCCATAAATCATCTAGCTATGAAATGACACAAATCACTTGCAGAAAGGAAACTATGATAATCTTGCAATTGATCATCTAGCTATCAGGACTGCTTGAAAATATAAAGTTGTGCTATCATCTCAGAATTCAAACATGCATGCATTAACTATCTCATTCACATTTGCAAAAATAAACTAATTAATTAAATTAATTAATTAATTAAATTAAATTAAATTAAATTAAATTAAAAAATAATAAAAAATAAAAAATAAAAAATCTAACTTCAGAGATATAAAAGCTAATGATATTCGATCTTGTAGGAGGGAAAGGAATGGTAAGGCTAGTCTAGGTGGAACTTTTGGTCATGGAGTCTAAGAAGAGGGGTTAACCTACTCATATACTAGCCTATCCTATCATTTTAGGTCAAAATAGGGTCAAAACATACTGCTACATGTTTTCTACAACAAACTACTACAAGATGTCTTGATCTGCACCTATCCTATTATTTCAGGTAAAAACGGGTTCAAAACAGACTGCTATAGGTTTGCTATAGGAAGTTGCTACAGGATGTCCTGATCTGCTACAGGATCTCCTGAACTACAACACAAAGTTAACTGAGTGGTTTTTGAGGGTAAAAATAGTGAGATGAGGTGTTGGAGGGTTGCATGATAGTTGTAGAAGGTGCAGGGTAGGTGAACATTGCCCAAGGTCAAGCCCAACACCCCAAGGAGGTCGTATTTTCCTAAGGTGGCTTCCTCATGTTGCTAGAAAACATAGGTTTAGACTATGGGCTGGTATTCCTCGACAGAAGGTGGATAAGGCCTAGGTGAAGCTAGTTGGAGGAGTCCCTTCTCGCAGATCAACAATCCCTACAACAAAACTTGTTTCTTTTTTCATTTATAAATCACTACATGTCCACATGGAAAAGATGAGTTCAATTTGAGGAAGATGATCTATCTACTATTAAGGACTAGATCTATGACATGGACTCCCTTTTAAGATACAAAAAACTTAATAAAACAAGATAAAAACTGCAAATGCTTCCAAGAAATCATAAACAATTATCTAGCTAAGAATGAAACTTAATCTAGGCAATAAACAAAAGACAAATTTCTTTTTTGGGGATGTGAGAGTGGGGTCTTCTAATCATGATCCCATGAGGGAGATGATATAGGGGCCATTTTCACAAGATTTTATGGTATAATTTCATTCACTAAACTACAACACTAATCTACCTCTTTAAACTAATGGAAACAATGTTAAACAACAATTTAAGTAACTTGCTAAGATAGTAGAAAGACATAAATAAACTTCAACAACTAACTATCATTCTAAGCTAAGAATACAACTACAAAAGTGGAACTTATGTTGCTAGGGTTGGGCCCTAACCCAAGAGCTTCAGCCCTCCGAGTCAACCCATTTTTGGATCAAAACAGAATTTTTCATTATAATAAAAATGTCAAGTACATCATAACAATAATTGTCAAAATGTTTAAGCTCAAACGACCTCTTTTCTACAACAAAAAATTGAATCCTAATGAGTCCCTTGGATCTCTTATTTATACAAAACTGAAGCTACCAACAACTCCCTAGAAAATAGGGATACTTGGCTCCCTAACTCTATAATAACTCTTCCTTGATTGTCACTGGCTTGGCTGCCAATGAACTCGGCTTGCTTGGCTGTCAATGACACCGAGCTGATGAGACAAAATGGAGGAATATTCAAATGATTTGAGGAGTTAAGGAGGGAGACCAACTCCTAAATTCTCTCTTTCTTGCCTACTCTGAATTCCTGCACTTAAGTCAACACAAAATTGCTCCAATTCCTACATTTAACACACATTAGGCCACATGACATAGTAACTCACCTTTACTCTTCTCACTAAGAAAAAGTGAAAAAAATATGTAAATAAATGTGAGAAAAGTCAATTTAATAAGCTGGAGAGTGGGATTGTGACACATATAGTTTACCTATTAATGAGCCTCATCAAAGAGTTGGAAGGAAATCTAAGGATCAAGAGTTGTTCCATTCATGATTTATTGTTTGTACCAGGACTAAGATATAGCATGATATATGTCTCAATGATCAAGAAGAAGGGCTTTGAGGTCTTGTTCTAGGATGGGAAGGCAAGAATCAAACCTAGAGGCTCTAGCTCCATAGGTATTGTACTTGGAGTTAGAGAACATGGTCTATATAGGTTGACGGGAAAGCCTATATAGATCATAGGAAGTAGAAGCAGGGGAACCAAGTGCAGGTACCAGAGAATAAGTTGTAGGTGTAGGCTTCATAGGTATAGGTATGGGTTCTATAATAGAAGGTCCATGTTCCAAAGGCTTAGAGGGATTCAAGTTCTAGCGAGGGATCACAGATTCAAAGAGAGACTTTGCAACCCAAGAAGAGCGCATGGGCAGTGGGGAGAAAGGTTGCTCCTACAGCTGCCAGGAAGGAATCATAGAGAGAGTGGAAGACATTCTAGGAGAAGAAGGAGGAGGAGGATGCTTCTAGTGATAGCGACACTTTCGAGAGAGGCGTAGTTCATACTACAAGGATTATTGTAGTGGTGAGCACCAAGATTTGGGTGAGTGTTGCGAGTAGTGATGATGATGATGAGCAACTTCCTAGTCTTGGAATTACCTCCCTCGCTAAGAGGGAGTGTTTATTTTTTAGTAGCTTGGGAGCTACTCCAAACCCTAAGGTTCGGGGTTTGAAGGGTGAAATGCCACAAAAGTTACTTGTGGGCTTGGAACCCGAGGTTGGGATTTTTTACCCATCGATGTATGGGCCAAAATCATGGAGCATTTTGGACATGTGATGGATGGAGATGATAGAGGATGGAAAGGAGAATCCAACGCTACAAGAATCATCAAAATCCAAGATGTCCTTGATGAGTTATGAATTTTCGAAGTTGACGATGGATTTTTTGGACAGTAAAGTCATGTAGGCCTGACATGTTAAGTCCAAAAGACATGTCTATGGGAAAATTCATGGATCCATAGTCTAGGAGGACAAACCAAGTTGGAAATAGGTTTATTTGGCATCCTTTTGATGGATTAGGATATCCAATCTAGTACAAGAAGGCAACCGCATTCCTAGAGTGCTTTTTGGACTATGTTTTGGGTTTCTTTTGTGTTAGTTGTATCCCTTGTGTAGACTGCAACTCCCATATGATGGAACAAGTAGGCTGCAACCCAAATAATCTCTAAAATAGGGTTCCATGGAGATGATTTGTTACATAGAATGGCCAAAAACCTTGTTTCTCTGAACATGAGGAATGAGGACGATTTCTTGGGGCTAGTTTTAGCCTAGAAAGGGAGTAGATTGTGGGCAGAACTTAAGAATATGAGGTCACAGTTGTAGGAGGTCTTCTGGAAGAGAAGGAGGGGTTGGTGACTATTAGTAGCCCCAAACATTCCATTGACGTGATAATCATGCACAGTAGTTCAGAACAGTGAAAATTATGTATGGTTGATATGTTTTCTTTCTAGTTGGATGGTCCATGTGTGGAAAAATTTGTTGCAACCTGTGGGATCCATTTGGAGGGCTTGACTTGGTGGTTATAAGCCCCTCCTAGGAGCAGATTTCACAATGATTGGATTGGGAACTTAGTGTTTGGTGGAGGGAAACAAGAAATACCAAAGTATTCATTGATAAGTTGTCCTAAAGGGATTGTGGCAGTTGAAGGTTGGGTGAAGTTGATGAGCCTAATATGAAGTACATTGATGACTAGTGGATTGCTCAATTGGCATATTAGAGCATAGGTGTTGGCCAACCTAGAATAGCATATTGGATCATCTCGTGTTCATTGTAGCATAAACGAATTGCAACAGTGATAGGTGGAAACCCTCTTGGAAACTCTATCTATCTTCCTTTGAAAGACTAAGGGGTAGCTTGAGAGTAGAATGAGAGCGAAGGACTGACATGACGAGATACAACATAGAGACTGCAATGACATTGTTAGTGTATCTTGTATTCTTGTATTTGTGGATAGTTGATGGTCAATATCCCTTGTATGGGAATCCCTAGACTGTTGTATTATTCAGTTTGTTTAATATAATGAAGATTGGATTGTTGTACATTGTTTGTACAATATTTTCTAAAAATTTGTCTACACTTGTGCATGTGTGATTACTTCTATTTATATTCTCTTGTGCAAAGTAGCTTTGTCAACATTCTTGGTTTGGTAATGTCAGATATTTTAATATTTTGTCCTAGAACTAAGATCATGGAAATTCAACACCACCTACCATTTGAGGGATGTACCATAGACATGTCAACCCCTTTAGAAGTTAAGAACACCTAATAGGGTCCTTGATTACCCCCTATTGATCTTAGAGACACTTTTGCATGCCAAAGCCCACTATGGAATGGCATGCCACCATGAAGTGCCGTATTGGTTCCATGACTTGTAATCTCTTTTGCTTGATTATTATGATGACTTGTTGTATTGGAGGGCAAGGGGACACATTGAATCTTATGTAGGATTGCAAGTGGCTCTTCATTTGGGGCTTGGTCTCCCTATACAGGGTCCTAGCCCTATAGAGGAACACATTGGCACTTGTAGGGTGAGCGTTGAGAGCCATGGGCCTCCACCATAGCAGAGATTACTTCATGGATCCCCAAAAATTCTCATTGATTACTCGTGTTCCACCTTTTTGGATGAGGATGAACGCACTTGGTTCACCATGCCCAGCTGGCTCCACAATTGCATCATACACTTGGTATATGTTCTAGGGTCTAGAGGATGTCTCCCGCTATAGAGGGAGGGCTTATGTCATCATCCTAACCCTTACATATGGCCTACAGGAATTTTCAGTCCATTTGGAGACCCATGAGGATGTCCTTGTGCCCCCACACCCACTTGGGAGTACCACATGTTCTTGATTGGAAAACAAGGCGCCAACCCCTTTTCCACTATTTTTGGAGTCCATTTCTACATCATGGCACCCCTTGGACTTCATTAGGCCTCCTCAAAGTCCTAATGACTCACTTTTTTCATCATTTGACCCTCTTGAGAAGCGCCTTATTATGTTATTGAGCTATTTCGTGGGCTTGTCACCAAAAGTATTGTTATTATGCACATTATTTTATTTTATGGGCTCACTTAGGCCAATTTTGCTAAATCAAATTCATTATAAAGTGTATAAATACAAGTGAGATGATTTATTTTAATCATCATCACTTGGATTGGATTATTTTCTCTTGTGATATTTTCGCTATCCATTTTGGAGGAGTTTGGATGTTATGGATGAATTTTGATGTTTGGGTATCTTTATCTTATCTTGGAGCCTCATTATTGGCATAATATGATGATTGGATATACTCGTTTGCACACGTAAGTAATTTTTTCATGTTAATTATTGTTATTTACTTTGTCACGTGAATGTTGTTGAAAATGCAACAATAGAATCCTAATACTATTTTGTTCTTCAATTAAATTAGCAATAAAATTGTAATTCGAGATCACAAGACAACTTATATGAGTTAACTAAGTTAAATTGACTTAATTGGATCAGTTAATTCAAGTTGAGGGTCTAACTAGAGTCATGTAGAGTGTCTCCTATGTTATAGGAGACTTAGTTGAGTTTATGTTGATTTGTAATTAATTAATTCAGTTTAAATGAGTTAAAGTCAGTTAAACTAATTCCAAGTGATGGAGGAACTAGTAAGAGGTCAGATAGTTGGGTGTTGCTTCATGTGTTCAACCAATTAATTGGTGATTCACTCATAAACAAATCATGCATGTCAGATTTGAGAGTTACCCAGTTGAGATTGGAGTTCAGGGATAATGTACTATCAGTTGTATAGTCATCTCAATTGTACATGTGGTGCATGTAGTCAGAGGAAGGCCTATGAGGATTGCGCAATTCAAATTGAGGAATTTCCCTTATTAATAGGGGGATAATTCCCAAGGAAAAAATGCAAGGAAATAGGGACTTGGGCAAGCCAAATTTTGGTTAAGTATTGGTCTAGGCTTGTCTAGGAAGAAATGACACAAATAGAGATAGTGCAAAGGTTGTCTAGGCTCGATAAAATCATTGTAATCCTCTCATATTTTCTTACTAATGAAATATACAAACATCATGGGCTTTTAGTTGTGGATTTCCCCAAGAAATCATTGTGTAATGTGTTGATTGAATTATTTTTCTTGTATGCTTCTTGATTTCACAATCATTTAATTGTTTCCGCTGATGAGTAGAGTAGATTCAAGTCTATTGTTTTAGTAAATTACAATTAGTAGTTTGAACCTAGAAGGAATTTCCACATTGTATCAGAGTAGAATTTACTCTAGAAGAGGAGAATATGAGTTTATATTTTGCAGCTGAAATCTAATGTTCAATATCGTACTTCAGAGCCAGTAGGATGTTGTTCTACGGATTGAGACTCGAATATTATGACCTTGAGGGTAGTTCGAACTATTTTTCTTAGAAGGATAGGATGGAGGTAGTGTTGGAAGACAACAAGCTTAAGCATTCATAGACAAAGATATTCCTAAGCCTCCAACAAATGATGCTCAAGATCTGGCAGATTGGATAAAATGTGTTGCAAAGGAGGGAAGGATCATACTAGAAGGAGTTCAAGATCATATTGTCTCGAACCTCCACAGTAAGGAGACTCCATATGTAATGTGGAAGGCTTTAACAAACATGTTTCAAAACAAAAGTGAGCACATTAAGTTGGCACTAAAGGACAAGCTCAGGAAAATCAAGATGGAGAAGGGCGACATAATACTAAAATACTTGACCAAGTTCACCCAATGTCAGGATGATCTTGGAAGTGTTGGTTTTACAGTTGTTGAAGTTGATCTAGTCAACCTAGCACTTCTAGGCCTTCCCAAGAGTTGGCATAACTACTAAGATTCGATAAATGGGAGGGAGAAGCTACGAGAGTGGGAGAATTTGTGGTCCGAATTGGTGCAATAAGATATTGTGCGGAACATCAGATATGGATCCTCATCCAAGCATGATGATGAGGAAAATTGTGCCCTAGATGGAAAGGAAAAGAAAGGTAAAGGGAATTCATCCCATTCTAAATCAGATTCCAGTTAGGGCGGCAAGAAGAAGGGCTTGTCAAAGGTTAAATGTGTTCACTTTTATGAGTTGGGACACTATGCCATGAAGTGTCCACACAATAAGGCTGACAAGAAGCCCTCAGGAGGAGCGGAAGGTGAAGCTCTTTATTTACAATTCAAGTTGGATTTCATCCTTATCGCTTGCATGGTGACATTGGTGATGGGTAGTGTGTGGTATCTAGATAGTGGAGACGTGTTCCATATGACAGCAACAAAGAATTCATCAGTGACTTGGAGGAGAAGGACTTCCATATGCACATTGAAATGGGAGATGTTGGAAGGTATAGTGTGACCGACATAGGTACTATTACTTTTCAGAGGGAGTCTAGTTCTCCTCTCACATTAAAAGATGTTGCGTATGTTTCAAGTTTGAAGAAGAATTTGGTTTCAGTTTCTATGTTGTAGGACCATGGCGACGATGTGATATTTAGCAAAGGAAAGGATTTCCTTCGTCACATGCCTCAGGACAAGTGAAGTGGATCGGGGTTCGGGTGAAGAACCTCTACAAATTGGATGTAGAAGACTATGTTTCCTTGAGCATAAAAGAAGGGAAGGTGAAGAGCTGAGACATCGTTTAGTTGTGGCATAGAATATTGGGTCACTTGCATGACGGAGTTTTGAAGATAATGCAACATATTTCTAAAAGACTTCCCAAGGGTACCCTAGAGAACAGAGATACATGCAAAGGGTGTACATTGGGGAAGTATAGCAAAGCCACTTTTCAAGATAAGGACAGTCAAGTGCAAGCAGTATTTGAAGGAGTTCACTCATATATGTGTGACTGTTCTCGACAACCTCCATGGACAACCATAGGTATTATGTAATATTTGTAGATGATTTATCACGTAAGTGCTCGATTTTCTTCATGCAAAAGAAAGATCAAAGGTTCTCTAAATTTTGTGAATTTAAAGCACTTGTTGAGAAGATACTCACATGAAAGCGAAGGCTCTCAGAAGCAAGAATGGTGGAGAATATGTATCAAATGAATTCAAGAAATTTTGTTCATCAAAAGGAATTCAACGAGAGTTGATATCACCCCACAATGAAAAATAGAATGGGGTGGCTGAAAAGGAAGAACAAAAATATTATGGGAGCTTCACGAGAAATGTTACATGATCAGAGCCTACCGTTATAATTGTGGGCTGAAGCATGAAACACAACTATATATGTGAAGAACTTGAGTCCTCATAAGATTCTCGGAATGAGTACACTAGAAGAAGATTTTTTAGGTAAGAAACCAGATGTGGCACACATTAGGATCTTTGGTTCATAAGTTTACTCTCGTGTTACCAAGGATGTAAGGAAACATCTAGAACCAACAACTAAGTTGGGCATATTTGTGGGGTACACTAATACACCTCACAACTACCGGGTGTACTTGCCATCTCATAGGATGACAATGGTTTGTAGATATGTGAAGTTCAATGAAGAGAAGGTCATGAGATGTTCCCTTGAGAGGGATCTTTAGTTACATGAATATGAGGGGCTTTTAGCTCCAAAGGAAGAACCTCAAGATGATGTGGAGCAACCACATGCAAAGGAGCAGAAAGTGGGAGTACCCACTCCTACAGATACTTCTAAAGATGAAAGTAAGCACACCAAAGAGGTTGATAGATTGATTCATGATTCCAGAGAGAATGTGGGAGCACCCACATCACAGTGTAGGCAAAGGAGGTCACCATATTAGTACACTGGCTACATGGCTCTGATGAGTGAGAGTGTAGAGATTGAGAAATCCTCATTCAAGGAAGTTGTGCAACAACCAGTATGGGTTGATGCCATGGTTGAGAAGTGTGACTCCCTTATCAAAAATAGTATTTGGGAAGTGCTCCCAAGACTATCATACAATTCAATGGTGAGTTCCAGATGGATTTACAAGGTAAAGAAAGTAGCATATGGGAGTGTGGAGAAACACAAGGCCATATTTGTGGCCAAAGGGTTCTCTCAGGTGGAGGGAAATGATTATGAGGAGACCTTTGCTCCAGTAGCAAGATACTCTTCAATCATATCTATTCTAGCACTTTCAGTGTAGATGGGATGGAAGATACATCAAATGGATGTAAAGACAACATTCCTCAACAAATTGATTAAGGAAGAGGTGTACATTGAGCAGCTGGAACGATTTGAGACCTTCAATAGAGAGTCACATGTGTGTAGACTCAAGCATGTTGGGTGTGTGCTATATTCTTTCCATGACTACCCCACACATGGGGGGGTCACAGGGGGGCAGAAGCCCCTCATGTACATTGTGTCAGGTGCAGCAAGGGGGTCACAAAGGGGATGGTTGCCCCCCTGTAGGGGGTATGCAAGTACAAGGTCTGGGGCAACACCCCACAATTTTTTTTTTGGAACCTATATTAGGTGGGAAGACCTACCTATGGTTTTGTGCATGGATTTTGCACATGGTTTTTGGGATGATGGTTTTCTGTCCATGGTATTTTGTAGATCCGATCAAGGGAATTACGATTATGTTCTAATCTAGGGTTAATGGTTTGGGGTTTATGGATACTTCGGAATGTATATATACGTATTATAACATTGAAAGGAACATATTGAAAAATCAATCTAGTAGTCCCAGTTTTGGGATACAGGGGAAAATCTCTCTGTATATATGTTTTATGTTTTATGCTCTCGCCATTGTTTATTTTATGCTTTTAAGAATTCGTTTGTAGGTAATTTTTGTATGGGGTTAAAACCTACATTTGGTATCGAATTTTTTTTGGCTTCAAGGGATTCCTTTGCTACTGAGAGGTTTTTCTCGAGCCAATGGTAGACCATTTTTAATGGGAGATCTACGGGATTGATTCTTGTGGTGAAAGAAGATAACGAGGAGTGGAAAGATAGATATCGCAAAATTTAATAGTTAGAGTTTTGAGTTGTGGAAACTCAAGATGGAGGATCTGCTGGTGGATAAATATTAGTGGATCATGGTAGATATAGGTACTAAACCAACAGAAATGTCAGTTGAAGACTGGGCGAAGTTGGATCGAAAGGAAAAGAGCACAATACGATTGTGTGTCTCAGACTCAGTATTGTTGAATGTCTCAAGGGAAGCTTTGGCGAAGGCTTTGTGGGACAAGTTAGGGACTTTATACCAATCTAAGTCTCTGGTGAATAAACTATTCCTACAGAAAAATATGTAGAACCTGAGGATGAAATATGGAGACTCGGTGAGAGAGCATCTGAATGCCTTTAATACTATGGTAATCGAGTTATTATCTATTGATATTAAAATTCCAGAAGAAGGTAAGTGCATCAGTTTGTTGTGTTCTCTACTAGATTCGTGGGATAGTCTGGTTCTTTCAATAGGTAGCAATGAAACTTCCTTGCAGTTTGATGAAATAGTCTCATCCTTGTTGTCTGAGGAGATGAGACAGAAAAATATGGAGGGCCAGAATGGTGATGCATTGTCTGTACAAGGATGGTCCTAGAATAGAAACAAAAATAATTCCTCGAGTAGGATATCTAAATCTAGAGGGATATCTAAATCTCCAAGAAAACCTGTAAAGGTGTGTTGGAAACGTGGAAAGGAAGGGCACTTCAAAAGGGAATGTAAATATAAATCTCCTAAGAAAGGAAAGGGATCTAATGATGCTCCTTCTGTAGAGGTGAAAACCGTCTCAAATGAAGGCGGGGGTGTGTACTTGGCTTCTTCTTCAAGTACACATGTAGATCATGAGGCATGGTTGATTGACTTAGGTGCATCCTTTCACTTCACTCCCCATAGAGAGTGGTTTTGCAAGTTTGAGAAATATGATGGTGGTGATGTTTTCTTAGATGATGATAGGAAGGCTAGAATCATTGGTCACAGAAAAGTAATGTTGAAGTAGCAAGGCGGAAGGATTAGAACACTTTTGGGTGCTCTGCACATTCCTTCATTGGCTAGAAATCTGATTTTTGTAAGCAAGCTATGTGATGCAAGAGTAAAAATAGTGTATGAGAAATATAATTGCAAGATGGTTCCGAGAGCACTAGTATTGATGAGGGGAGTTCGGATTGGAACTATGTACAAGATTCAGTTTAACATTGTTATTGATCGGTGCAATATTTTTGTGGTTCCTGAAAATGGATCATAAAATCTAGTGGTCTCTAGAGAAAAGACCATGCTATGGCATAAAAGTCTTGGACATATTGGAGAGAAGGGCCTTCGAATACTTCATGGTAATGGTATGGTAGAAGGTATGTCTAATTTATCTCTCGATTTTGATTTCTATGAAAATTGTGTATATGGGAAGTAGAATCGGGTTATTTTCCCCTCTGGTACTAAGAGGGTGAAACAAATATTAGAGCTTGTGCACAATGATGTGTTTGGACCTGTGTCGGTTCCATCACTAGGTAAGTCTATGTACTATGTATCATTTATAGATGGCTTCTAAAGGAATACATGGATAGATTTCCTCAGGAAGAAATCTGAAGTCTTTGATAGGTTTAAAGAATTTAAGGCTCTGTTAGAAAATGAGACAGAAAAGAAGATAAAGATGTTGACGCAAAATAACGGTGGAGATTTTTGCAAGGAGTTTGAAGATTTATGTAAGAAGTGTGGTATAGCACGACAGAATACTAATCCAATCACACCTCAACAAAATGGATTTTCAGAAAGAATGAACAAGCCGTTGATAGAAAACAAAAGAAGAATGCTCAGTGGTGTGAGGTTAGGACAAGAACTATGGGCAGAGGCAGTGGAGACTACATGTTACTTGGTCAACAGATCACCTTCATCAGCGTTGGAGGATGACTCCACAAGAGGTATGGACTGGTAAGCAACCTTCTCTTTCACATCTAAGGTTATTTGGATGTGATGCATATGTACATGTTCCAAAGGAGAAAAGAAGAAAGTTGGATAGTAAATCTGAAAGGTGCACCTTTATTGGGTATAAAGATGGTTTAAACGGTTATAAGATTTGGAACCCAGAAAAAACGAAGGTTGTGTACAACCAAGATTTGGTGTTGAGAGAGGTGAAATATTTTATTAAACATGAATTCCTACCAAAGGAACCTAAGAATATAGAGTTTGAGCTAGAGGAAGAATCAAACTCTACAACAGAAGAGGAATCAAAAGATGAAGAGCCACAAACTCCAGTTGTGAGAAGATCAGTTCGAGAAAGAAGGCAACAAAAAAGATATAGTCCATCTACTTTCTATTAAAAATTTGTTTTATTTATTATTGATGATGATCCGAGAACTATGAGGGAAGCAATAGATTCAGAGGATGGAAAACTCTGGAAAGAGGCCATGATTGATGAAATGGCATATTTGCACAAAAATGAGGCTTTGGATCTGGTGGAGCTATCGGCTCAAAGGAAAATCGTTGGCATAAAATGGATGTTTAAGAAGAAGATGAATGTAGAATACAAGGTGGAAAAATACAAAGCTCGATTGGTAAAAAAAGGCTATTCCCAAGTGTCGAGAATTGATTTTGGTGATATTTTTTCTCCAGTTTCCAAGGTAGCTTCTATTAGATTAATTTTATCTGTTGCTACTGCTTTTGATTTTGAGGTAGAGCAGATGGATGTGAAGACAACATTTCTTCACGAGGATCTAGAAGAAGAGATCTGCATGAAGCAACATGAAGGCTTTGCCGTGAAGGGTAAGAAAGAATTGGTATGCAAGTTAATAAATCTTTGTATGGGTTAAAACATTCACTAAGGATGTGCTATCAGAAATTTTATACATTTATACGGGGACTTGGCTTCACCGGAAGAAAAGAAGATCATTGTGTGTATTTTAAATTAATTGGTGACCATGTTATTTATTTGGCCTTGTTTGTGGATGATATGTTGCTGGTTGGAAATGACAAAGAAATTATCCAAGATTTGAAGACCCAATTGTCCTCCAAATTCGGCATGAAAGATCTTGGTGCTACAAACTATATTTTGGGCATCAAAATTAAATGAGATCGGGCAAAGAGGAAGCTTTGGTTAAACCAGAGGAAGTATGTCGAAACAATATTGCAGAGCTTTAATATGCAAGATAGTACATGGGTGAAGGTTCCTATTCCTATAGGTGTAAAGTTATCTGTTGAACAATGTCCCGAGACAAAAGAAGAGGAAGAGGACATGTCTCGTGTTCCATATGAAAGTGCAATCAGTAGCCTAATGTAGGAAATGGTTTGTACTAGTCCAAACATTGCACATGCAGTGGGAGTATTGAGTAGCTTTATTTCAAAACCAGGGAAGGGGCATTGGACCACAGTGAAGTGGGTTTTCAGGTATTTACGTGGCACTAGTGATTATGGTTTATGCTACTAAGGAAGACCAGGATTGGACAGAGTTTTGGGCATTCATGGCTTTGTTGATGCAGACTAGGCTGGAGATTTGGATCAGAGAAGATCTACAAGTGGGTATGTGTTTAACCTATTCGAAGGTGCAATCAGTTGGATGAGTAAGAGACAGTTTGTAGTGGTACTTTCAACTACAAAGGAAGAATAATTGGAAGCCACTCATGCAAGAAAGGAAGTAGTTTGGTTGCAGAGATTGTGTTCAAATATGGGGTTAGTACAATAAGGTATAAGGATAGACTGTGACAACTAAAGTGCAATTTTCTTGGCAAAGAAACCTGCTTATCATTCAAAGACAAAGCACATGATGTTCAGTATCACTTTGTGAGGGATATGGTTGAGGACAAAAAGGTGTTGTTGGTAAAGGTGGACACTTTGAAGAATATTGCAGATGCATTGACAAAGTCTGTGGGCACTAAGAAGTTATCTTGGTTTAGAGAAATAATGGGCATTGTAGGGCTAGATTAATGACTTAGCTCTCTTGTGGAAAGAAAACAACAAGTGGGAAATTGTTGGGTGTGTGTTATATTCTTTCCAAGACTATCCCACGTGCATGGGGTTGGAAGCCCCTATTGTACATTACACTAGGCGCAGTAGACCCCTTACACGGGGTCAGGGGCAGTGCCCCGGGAAATTTTTTTTGGACCCTACTTTAGGTGGGCAAACCTACCTATGGTTTTGTGCATGGATTTCACACATGATTTTGGGCATGATAGTTTTTTGTCTATGGTATTTGGTAGATCCGGTAAAGGGAACTACATTTATGTTCTAATCTAGGGTTAATGGATTAGGGTTTATGGATGCTTCAACATGTATATATATGTATTATAAGATTGAAAGGAATATAATGAAAAATCAATCTGGTAGTCCTAGTTTTGGGATCCAGGGGAAAATCTCTGTGTATATATGTTTTATATTTTATGCTCTCACCGCTGTTTATTTGCTACTTAAAAGAATTTGTTTGTAGGTAATTTATATACGGGGTTAAAACCTACAAAGCGAGCATTGTATGGATTGAAACCAGCACCCTGTGCTTGGTACACCTAGATTGACAACAATTTCGCTAGGTTGGACATAACCAAAAGTGAAGCAGATGTAAACCTTTACCATATTGTGGATGAAGGTAAATTATTGATTATAGTATTATATGTCAAATTATGGTTTAATTCTAACAAGTGATGAGAAGCTAGTAAAATCTTGCAAAGAGGCTCCTGGAAGGGAATTCGAGATGAAGGACTTCAGGCTCATGCATTATTTCCTAGGTATGGAAGTATGGCAAGGAGATGAGAAATTGTTTGTCTCTTAGGGCAAGTATGCCAACGAAATACTAAAGTTCCACATGGAGAGAAATAAACCCATGGAGACTCCTCTAGCAAAAAAATTGGAGGAAGCAAGATACTTTAGGAGTAGTGGAGGCTACTATTTACATGAAACTTATGGGTTCACTTATGTATTTGGTGAACACACAAACGAACATATGTTTTGTAGTTAAACAACTTAGTCAAGCAATGGTTAAGCCAACCAAACTCTATTGGAAGGTAGTTAAACATGTGTTGAGATACCTCAGAGGCACCACTCAGTTTGGTCTTTGGTAAAAATAGGTAGAGTGAGTGAAGTTGCAAGGCTTAACAGATGCAGATTAGGTAGGGAGCCCATCCAACAGGAAGAGAACATCAGGGGGAATCTTCAATATTGGATCACCAAAATTTTCTTGGTACAACAGAAAGCATAGATCAGTTGCACTCAGTTCGGAAAAAGAAAAGCACATGGATGCTAGTCAAGAATCTTGTGAGGCTATATGGATGAGGAAGATCCTTGTCGGTTTATTTTTTCAAGAGGTGGATCCTACAGTGATTTACTGTGACAATCGGAGTTCTATCAAACTCTCTTTGAATCTAGTTTTTCATTATCGGTCCAAGCATATTGACATCCAATATCACCATCGATGAGATTGTGTGCAAAGGAGAATCATGTTACCGAGTTCATTCCTACAAAGGAATGGGATGCAGATATTTTGACAAAGGCATTATCAAGATGAAAATTCAAGTTTCATAGAGGCAGGATCAAGGTAGCAGATAATCCCTTTCTTATTGAGAGTGAGTGTTGAAAATGCAACAATATAATCCTGAGTTAATTTTGTCCTTGAATTAAATTAGGAATAAAATTGTAATTCCACATCACAAGATAATTTGTACGAGTTAACTAAGTTAAATTAACTTAGTTGGCTCCGTTAATTCTATTTGAGGGTCTAACAAGAGTCATGTAGACTGTCTCCTACACTATATGAGCCATGGTTGAGATTATTTTGAGTTGTAATTAATTAATTCAAGTAAACTGAGTTAAAGTCAGTTAAACTAGTCCCAAGTGATGGAGGAACTAGTAGGAGGTCAGACAGTGGGGTGTTGCTCCATGTGTTCAACCAGTTAACTGATGGTTCACTCATAAATAACTCATGCATGTTTGATCTGAGTTACCAAGTTGAGATTGGAGTTGAGGGACAATGTAATATCCATTAGAGAACTTTTGAAGTCTAAAATGGGCCTCCTAAGAAAAATGTACAACCAAAATAGAATTTACAAGAACCAATAGGGTTCAAGATGATGATGTCAACCATGGGGGATGATTCACCATTTTTGGGGTAAAAAAGTAAAAAGATTAAAAAATAATAAAATAATAAAACTACTTTTTCAACTTGTATTTTAAACTTATCTCCCTAAGTTTTTACTCAAATTGTGAATGGGATTACTTGTTGGATGAAAAATTTAATTCCTCAGCCAAGGAGTACCCATGTTGCATACTTTTGAAGGTCCCTGCTACATGAAAAACGAGAAATAAAAGGAAAAACATTATTGTAATCACGTTTCTCATCTATATCTCATTTTTCGTGTAGCAGGGTCCATCAAAAATGTGCAACATGGGTACTCCTTAGATGAGGAACAAGATTTTACATTCAACAAGTATTCCCACTCAAAATTTGAGTAAACCCATAGGGAGATAGTTGAAAATACGAGTTGAAAAAGTAGTTTTTTATTTTTTCCCACTAAAATTTGATGATATAATCTAATCTTATTTTATTATTTCCATTATTATTTGGAATTTCCTTAGGAGGCCCATTTTAGACCTCAAAATTTCCCTAATTAATTTATAATCATCTGAATTGTGCAGGTGGTGCATGCAGTTAGAGGAAGGCCTATGAGGATTGCACAATCCCAATTGAGGAATTTCCCTAATTAATAGGGGGCTAATTCCCAAGGAAATAATGCAAGGAAATAGGGACTTGGGAAAGCCAAAATTTGGTTAAATATTGGTATGGGTTTGTCTAAGAAGCAGTTATACAGATAGAGATAGTGCATAGGTTGCTCAGGCTTGAGAAAAACATTGTACTATTCTCATATTTTCTGACTAATGCAATTTACAAATAGCAGGGGTTTTAGTTGTGGATTTCCCCAGGAAATCATTGGGTAATGTGTTGATTGAGTTCTTTCTCTTGTACATTCCATGATTTTGCAATCGTTTAACTGTTGCTGCTAATGAGTAGAGTAGATTCAAGTCCATTTTTTTAGTAAATTATAATTAACAATTTGAATCTACAAGGAATTTCTAAAAATATTGTTGGGATTTTCGTTATACAAGTCTGAAATTTACTACTTTCTAGTACAAAGTTGTGGGAATTTTGATCTTTTATAGGATTACATCATTACAGGGGCCATGTGTGAATGGGTGAATGGGTGAATGTTACTAGAGATTATTTTTTCAAAATACGTCTTGATAAGCCATCAATTATTGCATATCGAAGTATAAAGATCTCAAGTAGCTACTCTCATGCCCTATTTCCATGCGAAGTTGTTTGATCGCCTCCTTGATTGGGTAAAACCTATTCCAAACCATAAATTATCCTTACGCCATCTCCCCCAAAGGACAAGGAACTAATCCTTCCATAGGTTATCACTTTAATAAACATCTTTTTCTCGCCTCCCATTTTCTTTCTAGGACTAGCCTCAATAGGTCGCCTAGGGAATCATGTATCTCATGTTATAGCCAGCAAATTACTTTGATCCCTTGTACACTACTGCGTTGGGGTTTCCTCTATAGGCCCTTCCAATTTCATGAAATTCTGAGAGTGGGATCTCTAGATATTGCAAGCCCTATCTCAAGGATCGTTTCTTTCCTTAGGTTTCCCTTGGCTAGTGACCTCATTTGGATCATTGCATTATATTCCAAGAATATTTGTCCATTTATCCTCTTCTCCTCCACAATTAGGTTAAGCCCTTCCTTGAGTGACCAATTCCACTTGCATGACCTATTTTTGGGTCCACTTGGTCCCGTGTGGTCCCCCAACTTTATGACTCCAATTCCACAAAGATCACATAAACACAAAGTATTTGTAAGGATTTCTAGGGTAAGGAAACATCACTTCAAGATAAATTCCTAGATCCTAGCCTCAAGAAAACATTTATCCCTTCCTATAGAGCTTACCACCTTGATTTCCAAGAAAGAAAGCTATATAATTGATACTCTCTCATGAATAGGCCTTAGGAATCAGTATCTATCCATTCATAGATCCATTATTCCTAGTGATTACACCAAGTATCCTCCCATCGGTGAAAGTATATAAAGATAAATGAGCCTTAGCTGAAGTGATAGTGGGCTATAGCTCCATTATTTCCCTTGACCTAGTAGTTTCCCTACATGATCCCCTCCTAGAACCCCTACTAGTTTGAGCAGTAACATTTTTGGCGTCGTTACTGGGAACATGATATGTGTTTGTTGTTTCCTTTATGACATCATTGATATATCATTCTTGGTGACTCCATTGAAATAACGAAGCCCTAGCTCTTCATTGTACTTTAAGTTCGATGCTTGTAGGGTGAAGGAAGCATTTTTCTAGGCATATTTAAATTCACCCTGGCGACTCCAACATAATTTACATGTATATCTCAATATTATGTCCTTCATTAATGATTTTACCACTTTGGACATCACTAGAATCCCTATGCACCCTAATATGGTCACATGATGGATGGTACATGGGGTTCCCATACTTGATGGTGATTCACTCTCCATATTGATCATGTGGAAAGATTTATTGTGCATGCTTCAAAGGAGAAAGTGGTCCACCAGGATGTTCTTATGCTATTGTTCATGAGCTCTCTCCATGGTCACAAATCATGTTTGCATAACCAAAAACCTAGTAGCATCTCATCTATTGAGGAGTTCGTTGATGGTTTTCTTAGACATTTTCAAGTATTCCTCGCATTAAGCATTCAAGAGGAAGCCTTCATTAAGCATAATCAAAACCTTGAAAATCTAAGTGATGAGTGGGAAGATGAGTCCTCCTTGGGTATACTTGATAAAAAGGATGATCTTGCAAATACATGTGTTGGGGAGGATTAGTATATGGAAAGTCAAGTTGAGGCTAACCTTACCTTTCTCAAGGATATTACTTCTGATGATTCTTATTTTGAGAAGATTGGGGAAGGTAATCCCATTAGCCCCTTGAAAGTTGATATTGGAGATTACTTTCATATTAAAAATTAGAAATGGGAAATTGTTGGTCCTAAATTTGATTGTACTCCCACTTATGATACTGACAAGGAGGATGACGTTGGGAAGGAGAATCATTATTTATGATGACATATCCATCAATACCCTTGGGAAGGAGGACCATTATTTTACCTTGCATGAAAGAGGGCAGTTGGAAATAATTGATTCTCCTTTTTTTGGAAAACCCTACCTTTCATACTAATTATGAGGCCCTTTCTCCTACCTGCCTTCATTGTGATTTTGGGAGTATATCCAAATCACTTGAGCCTTTAGAATATGATTTTCAGGAAAGGAGCCCCATTGAATAAAATACCTCACCTTCCCCATCGCATTTCCTTCTTGTTCATCATTTTGAGTCATCCATAAGTTATTCCCTCACCCCTTTTCATATGATCTCAAGTGACCATGAGCCCTTTCCCCTTCTGAGTATAATGTCAAGGAAGAGCCCCTCATTGAATATACGTCTTTATCTCCTTGGACACCCCCTCAGGATTATGATCACTCCATGAGCTCCCCTCTCCAATATGACCATGACCTTGAGATAAATTTTTGTTGCACTCCTTCCTTCCCTCACCCTTTGTTCCCCTCCCATCATGACCTTGTGGCACCCACAAAGCACAATATTATGAGCAATGATTGTGATAGGGAGTTCTTGAGAGTGATCATTCATTCCAATATTGTGTACTTATAGGAAAAACATCACACTTATAGATTACATTACTTTCCTAGGGCTTCCTATTACCTCGAATGCAGATCATATCTTCCCACCTCCCATGTGCTTCATCCTCTTTGTGATTGTGTCAAAAAATTATTTAGGATTTGCTACATGAGTAATTATATCAACATATATATGTATATTGATATGATGTTATGTTGGTCGCACTGGATTTATGATTTAACTTAGTATTAACATTGTACTATATGCATGTTAGGGTAGGATTCCTACTTATTTTCTCATTAGAACTAACATCATATGATAATTCTCATGATAGATTAGTTGCATTTGGATTAAATTTTCATTTTTTATTTTTTTGTTGATTTTACGGCTTAATACTAAGCATGGGTGTTCATAAGACACCATGAAAACATGTTTCCCCATGTTCTTGCTATTTTATATGTGCAGGTCACAAGTATAGCCTTTCCAACAGGTCGAATAGCCCCTTTCTAGGCCGACTTGTATCTGCTAGGGCAAACTTGTACTAAGAGGTTTCTGGTTCTTTCTAGACTAAAAAATGAATTATTTTACAATGTTCATCTTTCCTGGAAGGTCTCTTAATCATTATGTGGACTCTTTTAACTCATGACAATAAATCCTATGACCTAACAATCCCTAGAAGCACAAAGAACATGCATTAGTGGAAATTTCATCTTAAAAGTGTTTATTACTGCCACTTGTGGGTAGCGTATATAGGAGAATTTTTTTCCTTGAGATGGTCCTCAACTTGCAGCCAATAGTCCCTTGCAGTGACCAAATAGCTCGATGTGCCATTGTCTCTGCCACCTGAGCTATCCATGTGGTCCCTCGACCACTTTTCATGATTTCATGTTTCAAGGTGGGCCTCTCGACCCCAAAGGTATGGACTTTTATTGGTATAGTTGAGTGATTTTCCTTGCTTTTCATGGGCACTTAATGAGTGCCAGTATTGTAGAAAGGATGTTGCAACTCCTAGGCTACCAGCTTTACTTATCAACCCGGGGTTCGTACAAAATTGGAGGTGATAGTGTTGTATGCACAAGTAAAAGTGATGGTCCTGCATGTTGTCACTGTTCAGTTGGTGAGAGACCACTGGGATTCCAAGAAAAACTTCTATGGAGTCAGAAGAAGCTTGATTCTTTGATGGAAGAAAGGTAAATCTACTTCTAAGAGAGTTACTCTACTGCAATAATGGAGAAGGTATACATGTAATACTAAATCACACCATTCCTATTTAACCATTTAAGAAGCTATGCTAGGCAGAAATGCTAAATAAACATGAAAAAAATGTTACTATCTAAGTTGTAGAAGTGAGAAGCATCAAACAACACTAATGTGCAAGTAAAGAGACTAAGCTAAATATGTTTTTTCTTTTTTGGTCTTTTATGCAAAATCAAGTATGCAAACTAATTGTTCTTGTGGATGTGGTAGGTGAATTAAGGATGTATGAGGATGGCTGGAAGGGTTATGAAATGGTTGGATGGTGTGGAGGACCACTGGGAGGATTTTGGTGACTTCCTATAGGTTTTCCATCAATTCGGCCTCAAAACAGGTTGTTTCAGGAAAACCTATAGGATGTACTAGAAACCTACAGGATGATCCTCTAGGAATTACAGGAAACCTACAAGATACAGCCAAGAGCTAAATGTGAGGTGTTGGAGGTGATGGGAGGCTTAGGAAAGGTGTTTGATGGGTGGAATGGAGTGGGATAAGGTCTAGGATCACTTAGGATTCAATATCCAAGATAATAGATGGCTAGATTCACCCAATGTGCTTGGGAGAATTTCTATGAAAAAATATGGAAAACTAGTGAAGGTGCTGGTGAAAACAAGGGATGGATAAGGTGGATGAAATGGGAGGTGGCTAGTGGCTATGAAGTCTTAGTCTCCTCTTGAATCACTTGCTCTACATAAAACATGTGTGTCTTCCAAAAATCTATGCAACAAGATACATTTTCATAATCTAGAAAAGCAGAATTAATGAATCAACTGCCTATACTATGCATGAAGAAAGTTGTTGAAAGGAATGAAAGCATGAGTGATATCCACTGTAGAAATGGAGATGAAAAGGATGATAATGAAATCTACCTTGCTAAACTAACCAAATACTAAAGTAAAGACAACAAACTCCAAAGCTCATAAAAGAACTAGAAATCTGTGTTTTTGGGGCTGCTTAAGGGTTTGTTCCTCAAGTCATGGTCCCAGAGGGAGGAAATGAGGACGAGACACCTGCTAAAAACCTTATGGTGATCCTTTTTTGCTGGCTAACCTGCTACTTGAAATAAGTCACAAATGGAAGCAAACTATTAAACAACCAATCTAATCTACACTACTTGTAATGGAGATGCATCTAAAAAGAAAATTAACAATGAAGCTATGAATCTACACTAAACATACATGTACAATAAAGAGGAGCCTTAGCTACTAGGTTCGGGCCCTAACCCAAGAGCTTTAGCCCTCTGATTTAACTCAGTGCTAGCTCAAAACAAAACTCATTCTTATTACCAAAACAACAAATTACATCAACAGAACTTTCTTAAGTATTGCAGCACGAAAATAGCTTATAATTTTACAATAAAAATATGAATCCTACTGAGGTCCTAGGCCTCTCTAATTATACATCTGAATTCCCCAACGACTTCCTTAATATTAGGGAGGCTTGGCTTCCAAACTTGAGATAAACTGGTGCTTTGTCTCTCACTTGCTCGACTGCCTTCTAGTCCTCGTGATTTGGTTGTTTGCACTCCAAGATGATGTGATGAATGGAGGAATATTTGAATGGATTAGTAAATGAGGAGTATTTACCTCCTACAATCCCTCTCCCTTGTCCCATTCGAGTTTTGACCTTAGTCTTTGCCAAAATTCCTTGATTTTCTCCTTCAATCCTGCATTCAATGCATATTATTCCACAAAGCATAATATCCAACTCTAACTCACCTCATAAACAAAACACAATCAAAAACATGTAATAAGTTATGAGAAAAGTTGGTTTGACTAAGCTAGGAGGTGAATTAAGGGCCATATAATTACCCAATGATGAGGCTCATCATCACCACCTACTAAAAGTGTTGCTCATCCTCTAAGCAACTTAATAAATATCCATATCCTTCATGGCTCTAGTGGCCTCCCTGACAACCCATGCCTCTGTTGTGGTCTCCTCTTCTTGTTCATAGAAGCCTGGTTTCTTTTCTACCTCCTCCCACTGCCTCTTTTCTTCTTCTTCTTTTCTCCCTTCTAGCATCCC